>JAUJYT010001277.1:0-12225 GCA_033996565.1 Nanhermannia nana
TTTCGTTTAAATGTTGAGTTCCGTTATACTAATGATTTTTTGGCGCATTCAATCATAATCTGTACGACACATAAAATGAATATCTATTGATATATTATTGTTTTGATTGAGAATGAATGACCGCTTGTATTAGAGTTTGTGCTGAGGAGATACAAATAAATTGACATTTGCGCTAATTCTTTAAAATTATCTAAAATTATTTGAGTTTATTTCATATTATTTAATATTATTTTATTTGAAATTATTTGATCAAATAATTTAGGAGTCTGTGATAATTGGTTTCAATGCAAACCAATACAGATAAGAAAAAAGTGAATAGACCTCTACTTTGAATAACTTATCGCATGTAAAGCAAACACTCTTGTAATGACTATAATGACTGTATTGATATATGATATACTGTATACAGATATACTGTGATATGAATCCAATATAATTATTATATCACTGAATGAGTGCATTTCTTACTAAACACTTATATTGGATTGTATTTTAGGATTTTTAATTAAGTTTTAAATACAATTTGGTTTTCTCTAAAGTAATTTTAACTTTAATATAATTATTGCTTAACTTTGGTCACTATTATTGGAAAACACTTTAAAAGCTTTTAATTATTATATGAAAGTCCGTTCAAAGTTCTGTTAACTTTAAGCTAAGCTTATCTTTAAGTTAAATGAGAACAAAGTTTTGTAACCGAATACTATTTCTATGTATTAGTACTTTAATTAAATAAATGATTAAATGTATAAATAACTTTTGTTTTTGGCAATAATTGACAGAAAATTTGGGGAAAACAAGAATAAAACTATGTATTTAGTGAGCTATGCATCAGATGAACCAAATTTGTAACTTTTAAATAACAGAATTTAATTCAAATGAAAAAGAATTTCCTCACAAATTAGCTTAAGTTTGACATATATTCATTTTTATTTTACTTCTTTGCTTACTTTTCAACCAATTTGAAGCTATTAATGAAAACTATATTAAGGCTATATTTCATAATTACTATCAAAGCATTGGCACGAAATTGAGAACATTTTTTTGTTACTGTATCTCTTCAATGATCTTAAAATGTTGAGCGGGTCTTATCTCAACTCATTTTAAAGTCAGATAACATTTTTTTGATATAATTGTTGTGCAATTTTGATGTTTCATTTAAACATTGGTTTTATTGCTTTACATTAAATTGCTTTCTATCAAAAGTACTAAATATGATTATTTTAAATGAGTGGGCGCTTGTCCACTGCCCCGCGTTGGCTCTCTTTAGTTAACTCATACATTATTGAAATGTCTTTCTGTCTGAATATAAAGATATGAATTTATTGAATTGTTATTACGAACAAATATAATATATAGATTCAAATTGAGTATTGAGACCAAATTCATTTACTATATGGTCTGTCATCTAATAGTAGAATAAATTATATTCTTATAGCTCTTGTCAAATATGATAATTTCTTTATAAAAAACAATTGAATTATGAAAGACGAGATATCACAGGCTGTCACAGACCAATATTTTTTTCAATTTTAATTCAATAAAGACAGTTTTTAAAAAAATAATAAAATTTAATATTTTGAAATATATATATATATATATATTAATAGTCAGTATATTTATTATTTAAAAGTTAGACTTTTTTTTAGTTATTTGTATGACTTAAAAAACTTTTTTCTGAAGACTGAAAATGATTGAAAAGCTTGGGCTTATTTTGTCAAATATATAAATTTAATTTTTAATTCAAAAATAGTTTAAGGGAAGTGTAATGTTTAAAAGTTTAATAGAAAATCTGGCTCACCATTAAATTAAAAAATATGTTTTTAAGGAAAGAAAGCATGAAATTATTGAAAATTCTGTCATTTTGTCAAATGACTATCCCTTCAATTTAGACTCAGGCAAACTTTTTATGTATATATAAATTAATTTGTTTAATCTTTTAAGCAATTGTGTGATAAATTGAGTTAATAAGTATGGTATTCGCACTGTTAACAGTATGGCTATTCTTATTCAATGTCATACATCGTAAAAATAAGAGGTATTATTTTTAGGATTAATGAAAGTTAAAGTTATTCTTAAGTTTTGAGATAATAAAAAGCTCTTAACTTAAATTTAATCTAAACTCGAAAACGATGTCATAAAAAATCAACTTTAACTTTAATTACGACTAAACAAGAGCCTTAAGGACAAGTTTAGCATAAAATGTTATGTAAATTAAAAAAAAAATTATCGCAATTTTCTATAATTGGAATTTATTAATGAGTGATGTGATTAGAAAGTAGCTTATAATTAGGTCACTCTAAAAAATTATAGATTTATTTCAAGGCTTGTTATGTATTTAATTATTAATCGAATTGAAAAAATAGAATCATTTATGATTATGTCATTGTTAAAACTGTTTGATGACATACACTATCAGATAAGTTGTTTTGTTTATTTATTTTTGTAAAATTTACAACCATTTAATGTGTCATTCAGTGGATTATTTAAGCTTTTTATAATTTTCGAATTAACTTATCATAAATAAAGCTTTTAAACACTTGCTTCGAAATATATTCTGTTTGGTTTCTTCTAATTTAACTGAATTTTATGTGAAAACTATGACGAAATTGCCTGAATATAACTATTAATAAATTATAATATTCTGAATTTTAACTCAAAATTATCTTATGTTGGAGTAAAAGTGAGAAAAACTTTGTTGTGTGTTAAAGAAATCTCATTATTTTATTTATATCGAACTTTACTAAAAAACTGCTTTATTGTATTGAAATAATAGTCAAAATAATGGTCCACAGAAAACTTTTTGCTAAAATCCGACTACGGGTCAAAAATTCAGACCAAAAAATAGGGTTATTAATGATCATAATTTATAGTAATGTTGACCCGATTTTGACGAATCCCATGTTAAAATTGAAATTTATTTTCTAATTTTATAAATTTTTAGACATTTTTCGAATATTTAATTATTAAATTTAATTTTTAATGAATCTGAGACAAAAAAATATTTTAGAATTCATAGAATTGCTAAAATCGAAACACTGTCATTGCTTTACGTGCTTTGAAAATTGATTACTATAATCGGGGTTTTGCTAAAATGGGGTTTGATATAATCTTATCGCTTTAACATTAAACATTCCATAGGAGCTGTCCGTGCTTTAAAAATTATTTGCTAAAATCGAATTTTGCTATAATCCGGGTGAATAAAATCGAAGTCTAACTTACGTATCATTATGTTAGTGTAGTGTTTAATTTACACGAATATTAACCTTCATTCACATTTCGTTTCTTCCAGGTTTTTTCAAATAACCCCAATTGAAGTACAATGTACTGAATTCATTAGAAAATGCTGTTCTCCTATTGTTATGGATAATCCTTTTTTATTCAAAAACTTATTAAAGTTAGTGTAAAGTATAAATTATTTAATAGTGTTGTACAGATATTTAATGTTCCGTTTAAAACATTCAGACAAATCAAATTCAGTGAAATGAGATATTAAGTGTTCACAAGGACTGTGAGAAACATATGTTTAGTACAAGAAATTGTTGTTTTTTAAAAATGTAAACTATTTTTTAAAGCTTTTATCAAAACTTTTGTCACAATAATTAATGCGTGACTTTATTACTTAAACGATTGAGTATATGTTGTTTCGCACATTTAAACTTTACCTTCATTTTATAAATGAAGTCCTGACCATATTATGCTCATTAAGTTATATACTGAAGTGTGGAAATAGTTAATGTCATCGCACTTTCATCTACAGTATAATAAAAGTTAATCATAACTACAGAGTATTTTTTGTGCATAGTTTTGAAGTCTTATAACTTATAAAGTTTTAAGTTAAAGATTGATATTATTTGCTTTGGAAAATCATAAATTTATATCATTCTGTATATAAAACTGGTCCACTATTAACTGAAAAAATATAACGAGTATTTTTACATAACCCTTGTTTTGCATAGACTTACATAAAGGTCAATAAAAGTCAATGAACTTTCAAGTTTGGAAAACTAGAAGAATCGTTGAACGGAAACGGCTTATAAAATATATCCATCTTTTCCTTTTTTAAAAACAGATTAAAATAGAAATTTATAGACATATTAGAGTCTAATTAGATTCGTTAGTGATCTTCATAAAATAGTTATGATTAGAGTCAAATATAAATAATGAGTGACAACCAAACAAAACAAGATAACGCTATGCCCTTGACATCTAACTAGCCTTGACTTTGAGGCATATATTGTATGCCTAATGAAACTAAAGTTGCTTTTGAAAAAGAAAACTTGATTTTCTCATTTGTAGGGAACCAAACAGAGGGATAAAACAGTTTATGCCAGCATTAAAACATATTTATAACCAAAGCTCAAGGCATTCCTCTAGCAAATGGTCCCTCATTTTAGTTGTTTGGTTTTGTTTCCACACATGTTTCGATCCAGAAAAAAGTCACTTTAAGTAAAAGAGTAGTACAATCTCTATTACACTCTGCTTGGAATTGAATCTATTCTTAGTATTTATTCCACTTCTGAAAAGTGCTTAAACATCAACTGTTATTTAGCTTACAAAAAAGTTTAGCAGATCTACTAATAGGAGTTCTCATTTAGTAAAGTTTAAGGTTTTTGTTTCTCTCATCATCATTACCATTAAGATGTCAATAGTGATAGTGTTAATCACATTCGTCTCACTAATATCATCATCATTTCAAATTGAATCATCACCAGTGGCCAAATCAATAGTAGATTTAAGTCATCCACTCAATAGTGAGACACTTCATTGGATTACTGCCAGACCTTTCGAGTTGAAAGTTGTTCAAAATGGGACTACAAGAAGAGGAGACTATAATATTTGGTTAATATTGAATTACTAGTAGTTATTTAATACCTTATTCTCTTGTTATCTATTGTTATGAATGTTTTTGATCAACATTTACTTACACTATACTAATAGGGTATTTATCATGTGTTGAGTTATGTGTTATGTTATGCAAAACCATTTTTAAGTTGTGTTTATTTGGCTGAAACATAAATATTTTAAAAGTCTAAATAAATTGACAGATGCTGTCACTGCTATTTGCTGTCTTTTTAATGACATCAACACTATTTAAAGCTTGTTTTCAACATAAATTTAAAAAATAAAATTAACATTTATTTTTAAACAAAACTATCATTATTTACGTGACTTAATAGCAATTTTAAATTATTAAAAAAATTGAAGAAAACATGAATAAAATATGAAATATGAATTAATAATACTTCCTATTGAAATGTCAACACTAAAAAAAACTGAATAAAATACTAATAAAATTTATATCTATGTTAGGGTTCAATCTGATGAGGTCTATATGGCAACCCATACGGGCACTCATTTGGACGCCCCGTGTCATTTCGCTCGGGGTCATTGGTCAGTATCAGATATACCACTCGATAACTTTATTGATAGGCCGATAGCAGTGATCGATGTGGTGGTACAGTCAGACGCAACGCGAGACTACGAAGCGAGTGTTGAAGATATTAAACAATGGGAAGAAAGTAATGGACAAATACCGGACGGAGCAGTTGTCTTAGTGATGACAGGATGGGCTCGTTTCTGGCCAAAAAAGTTGGAATACTTCGGAACTGAGAGCTCAGACCCAGCTTTAGTCCACTTTCCAGGCATACATCCTGACGCAGCTCAATGGTTGACAGAACATAGAAATATAGTGGGCATTGGTATTGACAGTCCGAGTATAGATCACGGACAGAGCAAAGGCTATAAATCTCATCAAATTTTTGCCAATAAAAATATCTATCACTTAGAAAATATTGCAAAGACTATCCATAAATTGCCTCCAATTGGGGCTAAACTCACAACATTACCTCTGAAAATAGAAGGCGCGAGCGGTACACCAGTCACTGTAATTGCTTATATCGATTCAGAAACTTCTATTTCAGCTCAATGTCAGCATTCAGTGTCACTTTTACTGCTAGTATTTGTAACTTTAATATATATTATAACTTAAATTATATCACATTTTAAAATATTATTAAACAATTAAAAGGTATATTATTTGTGAAGTAACTATTTGTCTCAGATTTAATTTGCATTTAATTCGAAGTTTATTTTTGTTTCTCTAAATTTATTATAACATAAAGACTTCTTATATTTAATGATTACTATTTTTTTGTTTTGAAAAACTAATAAATAAATTTAAACTTTTATTAAAGCAATTACTTTACCATTCAGTGAGAGTCGCATAGACTCAAAATTAGTTTGATTTGAATTTTAATTTGAGAAAACTTAAAAAAAGTTGAGAGACAGCACAGAATTAGTGCTTATATTAAAGTTTGTTTGAGAGGAATAGGATTTGCATAAATTTATTATCAAAATATCCATAAATTTAATTGAAAAATGTGTTTTATTAAGCAATAATACTTATACGCAAAGCCACTCCAACACAAATCTCTTTATCAAATAAGAAGAGTTGACTCTCTGATAAAATGCTAATTTATAAGATTAAGGCCTTATTGTGATCCAAATCCTGTAAAATAAATGATAAAATCCGGTTAAACTTTACTCCAATTAAATTAAACAAAAGCTAACATTCAATATCCAAAGTCAACTTTGAAAAGATTAATTTTAGCGCTTTTGTTATTAATAGTTGTATTACCACTTTTACTATCAACGACGTGTTTACTTAAGCTGTTACCGTCCGTTAGCTGTGAGTAGTGTTCATCAACTGAAGTCCTCATTTCTTTTGTCTGCTTTCCCCTCATTCGTGCAATTGATTTGTTTCGAATCATTGAATCTATTATTGTTTCCTTGTTTCCAAAATAGGACACAACTATGCGATTGTTAGACAGTGAGAAAGTCTCCAAGAATTATACTGAGAACAGATAGAGAGTCTGTCTGTGGCCCAACATTGATATGATCTCATATCGATTTGAACGTATAGCTTAAGTCATATTTCACGTAATTGCCAACAATTATTGGTGAGCGCACTAATAGCAAGAGCTAACTTTCATGAAGCGTGTCTACAGAATATACAATCAAACCTGACTTTACTGACTAAGCTTGACTTTAATTGCTATTTACAAACATTTTTATTACTTCTTGTCTCATAAAACATAGCAAGAGATCAAACAAAATAAAAAGTTTGCCTCTATTTTCCTTTATGTCTAATAAAATTCAACTATTTTATTAGTGTTGACATCAAATTAATTTGTTAATAATAAATGTATTGCACTGTAGATTATTCTTTCTCTTACAAGTGGTAGTAGAGAATGTTGAGAAACATCAAGACATGAGAAGACAACTCTCGAACGCGAGTATGACATTAGCACTAATGCTCGCGAGGATGTACAATACATGTACTTGTCTTTAGATTTGGTATCTCAGAGCAGACACTGGGCATACATCACTACATACAGTCAAAGACTACATTGCATACAGTGATGCCTCTGTTCGCTAAAAGGAAACTAATGGAAAGACCGCTTCGGCTTTTATATAACACCCTAATTATAAGTCTAATGCGTTATACCTTTAATAAAATTATAATAATTATCATTAACTTACTATCATTACTATTTTTTTTCTTCTTCGATTAAATTGAAATCTAAGCACTTTTTATTAGAAGTTTTTTGAGTTTAGTTAAAAGGGAGTACAAAATTATTTACTGTAAAAAAGAGCTCAACAGAAAAGGTTTCTTATTCTAATGTAAGAGTTCCTATTATTAAGAATAAACTGTATTATTTCCCACATTTTCATCAATTCAAGAAAAGAAAGTGCAATCAAAGTCACCGTCTCTCTCACTCCAAAATACTTTATTATTTAGAGGTTCGCTCAGTAAATATAATTTTTATTTATTTTTCATGTGATAAATAGATTAAGTAATAAAATAACACCGACTCTAAACCCGTCTAAACCTAAATCAAAATTACAAGTACTTTATTTATTTGAAAAAAGAAGTTCTTAAAAATTGGCTCAAATTCTTGGAAGATTTCCGAAAATATTTATCAAACTTAATGTCAGACTAAATAATCCAATTATTTAATAGAAGAAAGATTTTTGACTATACAAAGGTTTAAATTTTACATGTTATTAAATTGAGAATTTTGTTTTGGATATATATCATCGTATATTTTGATATAAAATTCACTTTGGATTTCAATGTAAACTAAACTAAATTGTTTACAAAAGAAAGATTATTAAAGAGCAATATCACACTAAATCCGATGAGTCCAGAATCTAAAACTCATGAAAGTATAGTGTCTGTTACTTTTGGTGTCTGCCATACTTTCGAATTTCAGTTGACCGAATTTTGATTACAGTCAAACCCGTTTAATGTCAACTCGGTTATTGTCAACTAAAATCCCTGCACCAAAGCCATTACTCATTGAAACCCATTATAAAAAAAGTACGTTTATTGTCAACTTTTTATGTTACTGTAAAAATTAAAGAATAAGTTTCAAAACCGAAAAAAATCATTTTATCATATTATCAATAGTTAGATTATATTTTGGCTCCAATTGACCAAATTCCTAGGTGACCAAGTGTAATATAGTCCAAAACTGGACAATATGTTAACAGCTTAAAAAAATCATAGAGAGACCAAAGAAAAATAGTTTTTTATTTTTTATTTTATAAAAAAGAAATGGGGGACCAAGCACAGTCTATTTTGAAAATAGCTCAAAATCTGAACAGTCCAACCGAAATCTGGACCAATGATCAACTAAAGGCGAAGAAACCTTTTATGATTCCCTCACAAATGTTGAAACTCAATTTAAAAAAATTTAATTGTTAGTTTTATAATCAATAATTAAAATTTAATTTGCTTTAATTATGTTTTTTGATATCTACTTTGACATGTTAATTCATTTTGATGTTCATTAAAATCTAGAGTTAAATTTATTAATTGTCAACTTTTTGACATTAAACGTTTATTGTCAATATCGGTTATTGTCAACCGTTTTGCCAGCACCAAGTGGTTGACATTAAAAGGGTTTGACTGTATTAAATTCAGTAAGTTTTGAGCCCAATACAATTTTTGGTATCCAAAAAATTACATATTAACTTAAACCCTGGAGTTTTACAAACATATTGAAATTCGTATTCATTTAATTCAATTCAATTCAGTTAATGTGCAATTAATTAATTAAAAAATTAATTTTCTTCAGTTTGAGATGTTTTAAAAATCTAAAAATAATGTTATATTAATAGTGATTTTAAAAATGAAGCTAACTCTATAGTTTTATTTATAACAAAGATCTTTTCAAGTGATTATGAATTTAATGTGTGTTTAACGTGATGTGTGAACCCATAACGTGATCAAAACAAATAAATGTTATAAAATTACAATATTTATTGTTATAAATTAAGTGACAATATTTTAGAAAAATCAATAAGAGTTCACTTTTCAATCTTGTTTTTCATCAAATTAGCCAAAAAAGCTGTAAGTTTTTACTCCAGAAAAGTCTGGAATCTGTTCCATGATATATTGATAATATGGTGAGCGCCGAACTAGACGTCTGATATATTTTTTCAAATCATTTCATATATTTTTCAAATACATTTTTACATAAAAATTTATATTTATTCATTTATAAAGAATTTAAACATAGAATATTGCACATTATGACTATTATCTTAAAATAAACTAAATTTTATGTAATAAAATAATGAAATTGCTGACTCGGCGCTTAGGTAAAGAATCGGAACCCGAGCGCTGAGCGTGAACATCACTCTGCAATAGCAAGGAATGCTATAAAGCACTACCGTATCCATAATTTTTGGTTAAGGGGATTAAATCCTAAAAATTAGATGTTAAGATCAAGATTAAATGATTAAACATTTTATACAATATAATTTACTATAGTAGTCATTTTTAACAATTTCAATAAAAAAATTATTTTTTATTAATAAAGCAATGGGAGTCATTGTGGCGCAGTGGGTAAGGTGCCGGACTCATGATCGAAGGGTTGTGGGTTCAAAACTTAGCCTCGTCTGTTGTTTTTTAATTGCTATATGTAGGCCACACATTGTTTTCGTGCAGTCTCTAGGCCCGACGCGTTTGCCCACGCCTACACGGGGTTATACCTGGGAAAATCTCACTGGTTTAACACGGGCTTCAGTGAGATCTCCTCTCATTAGGGAGTTGGCTGAAAAAAACGTCAAATGTTTTTAAATAAAGCAATTTATTTTTCAATTTAAATGAGAGCAATTTGAAATTCTTTGGGGACTGTAGCCCCCAGTCACCCTTCTGGCTACGACTGTGCTTAACAGTATGTACTAAAAACAGATAAAATAGTATTGATTGTAATCAAAACAAATTAGCTTAAATGCTTCAAAATAGAGCTTTGTTTTGGTTTGAAATATCTTTTTCAAAGAATTAAAACCATTTTTAATCAACGCTGACAATAGAATATATCGTATTAATAGTTGTATATGTTGATAGTGTAGTTCAATAAAATGTTGCTCTTTTTGCTTTTATGCACATTATTAGAGAATGCAATCTCAATAGCAGTTTTATAAAACGATATGTTTGCCAAAATTTTATAACATATAAAAAATGGAAACCATTGCTTGAAGCAGACTAGGAATAAAGCATTTTCAATACTGTATGAACACATTCCAAATATTTAAAAATATTCTGTTATAGATCTTATGTATGTTTGCTTATAGCCAATAAAAATAAAAGACATTTTCATCTGACTTTTTATTTCATTGGATGAAAAAAGTATAAATCAAAAACATTGATGTTTTTGGAATTTATTAAAAAACAAACTCTAAGCTCAGGCTCAGCTAAAAGACGAAGACTTATAGATATGATTGTAGAACTTTTAGATCTTCTAGCCTTCTCTGGACCATAAAAACGGACCTTTAGAATGGTATTATTTTTATGTTTAAAAATTTCATGAGTCAATATTTAACTTTATCAGCCATTGAATTGTAAAGTCCTGTTTTGATAAATAAATTTCCTGCTCTTACATACAGAGTACAACTTTAAGGGCATTGAAAAATATTATACCAGGGTTTATTCTTTTTTGTCATCTGGATATGGCTTTTCGCTGCACTATTTTAAAGCCTTCTATAAAGTAAAGTATACTAAAGCCATTCACTTAGAAGGCAAACTTTAATGCGGTGGCTATAAGTGATGCTCGTCCTTACCAGTTGTTTGTGTTGAATTTGTATTGAAAAATTTTATACACCATCTCTATACTGACATCATGTAGTCGTTAAATATTAACTTCAAAGCATCTATACTTTTGGTTTGATATTCAATCTTATATATCATTACAATAAGAATAGCAAATCATATGTTGTGTATTATTTTGTTTGCTTCATGCTTTACAAAGAATAAGTCTATTATGAGGAAAACCTGCGCTTTATAGCTTACACTTTATACGTTATGTTCAGGTTATGTTAAAATAGCATATAAACAGTATCTCAAACTTACTAATACGCAATATTGATAAATCTCTACTAATACTCTCAAAATAAAACTAAGGAATCGTAAATAGAAAGAGAAATGTTAGAGCGGATTATTTACCGGTATCTGTTCGTGTAACAGATGACGATTAGAGAGCAATATAATGGTGTTGACTTCACTCTTGCCTCCAATAATCACTTCTAAAAAACATAAACTTTCTGCGGCAAAAAAAATTACTCATATTTCTTATACGAATTGCACACCTCTTTGATTTGAATAATAGTGTCAAAGGTGACTTTAATCAAAGTTAAACATAAATAGACTTTTACTTAAACTTGTCTATTATTTAAGCAGTAAATGCAACTCAATATCACAAAAGTAAGAATTCGTGTCAGAGAGAAAGTACAATTTTTCACGTCGTTGTCATCATATGTCTGGCAACGAGTTCTGCTTTGCACTGAGATGTTGCACGGATGAGAGCTTCGCCTTCTTGTGTACGCCTTTGCGTATTTTAGCGCCAGAATCGCATCTCTTTTCATAGCTTCCAAATAACAAATCTTTGTATGAGAAAAATGTGGGGAAAAAGAGTTATCGATCGATGGATACCATGACGACCAGAATCCGGAGGCAATGTTAAGCTCTACAAAACATATCATATATATGCTGGTGCACTGTTTGTGAGGCTGGCAAAGAAAACTCTAAAGACATTGAGCATCTATTCACAAAACCCAACATAAATTTTATTGTATTGAAAATACAGCTCATAAGGTATCAGATGACTAAAGAAAAATATAGTTTAGAACATGAATCTCAATATGCGCTTTAGGGAA
>JAUJYT010001278.1:0-12224 GCA_033996565.1 Nanhermannia nana
AACTTTACCATAATGTGTATTATATTCATACAAACATTTGACACAATTTTGTACAGAATCGCTGTGGACACGCGCGCTATCAAACTATATCAAAAATTAAGTGGAGCATAATTATAAGGACAGTTTTTATAATATTTGATTAGTCAAATATTACTTAAAATAATCTATAATTATCTAAATATTTGCTGAAAATAAAGCGGAGTGAAAATAAAAACTGTCCTTATAATTATGCTCCACTTAATTTTTAATATAGTTTAATAGCGCGCGCGTGTCCGCAGCGATTCTGTACAAAATTGTGTCAAATGTTTTTACTCATATAATACACATTATGGTAAAGTTCGATCAAATTCGTAAGAATAGTTTGCAAAAAAATCTAAAAATATTAGGTGTCCTTATAATTTTGCTCAGAGCTATAGTTTAGTAGATATTTTCAAAATTAATGATTATTTTGCATCAAATTCTTAATTATCTTCAAACTTTATGTTGTTTTCCAAATTACGTGAATTTTGTTCGAGTTTTGCTGACAGAGCACAGCAACTAAATTGCCTTTTGTACGGCCAAACATTTGATTCATTAGTTAGTAATACGAATAATAAGAATATTCGCCAAAAACCTTCGTAATTAAAAATGATTGTAATGTATGTCTCTATTTAATAGCCAGAAATTAGATCCATTAGTAAAGCAACGCATTAAACTTGAAACTTATGAAAACTCAATAATTCATTTAAGTACAGGATCGGTATAGCAATCAATGTCTTTATACCGCTATCAAAAGCTTCCGTAAAGTTTTTGCTATAAAAAAAGTTCAGATTTGATATGATTTTTGATATAATTTTTTTGTCCAATCAATGGTTCATTTTTCTCTATTTTAAAGTTCAAACACATAATTGATTTGATTTCTATTTTCATAATAATTATTGAATTTTACAATGAAGAAAGTTTATCATAATATTTATGTCGATTTTTTGAGAGATATTATTTCTTTTGATTTATAAAACAGATGAACCCATTGAAGTGCAAAATATTTGATTGATTTCTGAAACTAGTTTTTTAGAATAACTAAAATCAGTTCAATTCGTAAAACAAATATTTGCTTCCATTACAAGTACAGTACAACTGCACTACACCTGCACTACACGATCATAACTGTATCTGAGACTCTCCTTCGACTGACCATCAGTTGAGACGATGACAACTTTGAATACAAGTAATAATTATTGTATAACTTTTTTGATTCAAATATAAACTATTTTAATTAATTACACAATTTATGGTCGACTCCAATGTATATTTGGGGAAAACTTTGGCATTTGTGAGGCTGTCTCGAATCTCTCAGTTCCCATACTATTAAATAGTTTGCATACTTTGCATACAATTCAAGAATAGAGAATTTCTCTGAGAAGGGCCGCAGAGATCTATTGATCACCAGATTTAAAAGATGAGCATAAGCTCAGCTCGATTTTCAGATCAGCTGCATTCTGAATAAATTGAATAAATGTATTCCAAAACTATGTCATGCTTTGAATTTAATCAAAACTTTTTGTTCGTAATTTTAATCTCATTTTATAAAATTTTTGATACCCAGGCCTTGTATTTCTTGCAAGAAATTATTCTCAACTAATTATTACTAAAATTACAATAGATTTTATTCATTAAAGTATAATAAAATTATTTGCAAAGTTAGTTTTTGACAGAATTGCATTAATTATTAGCAGTGGCGAAGCTAGCATAGGGGCAGGTGGGCATGTGCCCCCAACTTAAATTAAAAGTTAATTAATTTCATAAAAAGCTTTATTGTGTTGTATTTTTTGAGCTTGAATTACATGAAATTATTCAAATAAAGGCTTTTATTTTTCTGCAAACTGTAAAACACACTACAATTCACTAAAGAAGTACAAAGTGTTAAGAAGTTTTGTGTTTTCCTATGTTTGTGCCCGCCCTCCCCACTCAAAATTTTCTGGCTTCGCTACTGATTATCAGATAATTTATAGCAAGAAAAGATATCTCAAAATTGATTGGTGGGTCGTGTATGTGTCCACTTGGCTCACGGCTAGCTATGGCAGAGATCACAAATGAAACTATTTTTGGTTATAAGTTCCCAAAGTTACAAAAGATTGGATTATTTGAATAATGAACAAAATAGGTTTGATAAGGTCGAGTCTGACGAGCCTAAGGCTCGAAATACTTGGAGCCTATTTTGAAACCCATGAGCCTGTAGGCTCGAAAATGCTTTCGAGCTAAGCCTGGAGTCTATTTTAATCATTGGTTATGAATTTGAGCGCAAGCCTGAGCTGCGCTTCAATCGAAAGGAAACTACAGTGTGCTTCAAACTCATGTCCATCACTTCTATTAAAGGGCGCCGAACACCGAAAAAAGTTTTGTAAGTCTTTGCAATAGAGCTCAGGTATTTTGTGCTTTGCATAGGGTTTCACATAAATCTAAATTTTTGGTAAAATCTTGAAATGTTTCAGAAAATACCTCAATAATTGTTTATGATATTTGTTGAACACAATCAACAATTTTTTGATTAATTAATATAAAAAAAAATATTTATACGAAAATCAGTTAAAAAGAGTTGTTTTAAACTTTATATAGTATTTGAAAAATAAATGAATTCATAGAGAATTGTTTGAAAACTATTGAGAACTAAACGTAAACGTAACTAAACGTAAACCCTATTTATTTGTAAAAAGTTATATTTGGACAACAGATGTGATGTCAACCAATGCTTAAACAGGTTTTAATAAAAATAGAGAAAAATGTTCAGTATATGTGAGACCACCTGTCATGTGAGGGATACGTCACTCGTTATAAAGTCTGTTGTGTTTGACTGAAGGCCATAATCGCAGCCAATGAGAAGCCAAACATTTTCAGTGGTTTTCTGAGTTCGCAAACATTTTTTCAAAATATGGCGAAACAAATGGAATGCGAGTCACAGACGAGACCAGTATTACAGCACTGACTCATTCTATGCATTCAATAGTATTATAGAATAGTATTTCTTAATGTTTCCGATGTTTCCGCAGTTTGTTTTAGTGAAACGTTTAATACGTTTAATATGTAAACCATTAGTGCTTTTGAGACGCCTTTAATGCTAACTATGTTTGAATGCCTTCAATCACTTCAATCACTATTATATCAATTTATTTACAATTTTGTTATCTTTTATTTATATTTGAAATCAATTATTTGTTATTAAATAACATTAATTAGAAATAATATATAATTTAATATTTTTATAAAATATGTGTTAAAATGGATGAAAACATTAATAAGAAATTGTCAGAAAAGTTGAATGAGATCTACAAACAGTCTCTTCTCAAGCCTGACATCAATAGTGATTACATTCAAGTGAATCAAAACACTGAAGACATTATACATAAAGTGATGCTTTCCATCAATGAGACACTCAATGCTAACATCTCTTTGAATCTGTCAAACAGTCAAACACAACAACACAACCCTTCAGTCAATACAAATATTGATATAAATTCTAATTCATCACAACTGATGCCAAACATCATAATAGAAGACAACGACGTATTGATAACTTCGGATGACATCCATTCGTGCGTTTCAGTGCCTCTACAGGTGAGGCGTGGAAGTGAACCAGTGCTGAATCGGTTCTCACCAGACATTGATATAACCAATGAGTTGGATCAGAGCAAGAGGTGGTCAACTGCCGTCGCCATTGACAGCAAGAACAATAGGAACGCCTCAACTCATTCTCTGGTAAGTGTTCTGTTTTGTTAGACTTATACCGGTAGTAATCAAATGTTGTCTTTGATTCACAGAACGCAAGCTTTGGTCAGACATCAGATGACGAGAGGGACAGATCTGTTCACTCAAACTCCTTATCGCCGCGAAGTATTAAAGAAGAGGGTTATGGCAGTGAAGAGAAGTCTGAGAACACTAACACACCCTCCTCTACCACAAGCAATAACTCATTTTCTAGGTTTTCCAGAGGGTCCGGAAGACTCTCAATGATTGCCAATAACTTAGACATTTGGTCCGAAGCCGCCGACAGACAAGTCCTCAAAATAAATAAAGACAATAAAGAGAACAACAACTCTGTCAAAGACACCAATGAATTGGACAAAAGTGTAGTCTCAATGTCAAGACATTTAAACCATGAATTGGGAGAAAGTTCTCTCTCATCGATATCGAGTGAGGACAACACAAAGCAAAGAAATGCTGACCATTCTGTGATCGTTAATTTGGCCAAAGAGTCTGGTCCTCTCGGCATACATGTGGTGCCGGACAATGATGACATCGGGTGTGGTAATGGACTAATCATTCAAGGCATAGAACCCGGCGGTAGAATAGATAGAGACGGGAGACTACATGTCGGCGACAGTATTATTGAGATAAACGGTCGCTGTATTCGTAGCGTTGACTTTGAGAGATCACAAGAAATATTTAGAAGTGCGTTACAAAGCAATGAAATATCGCTCAGAATTATTAAATATAATAATCAGAATCAAACACAAAGCGCATCAGCTGTGAAGCCATTCCCTCCTCCAGTACTACCTAAACCTGCAAACCTAATGAGACAACACGAACAGCTCAGGTTAGAGGCGGGTATGGTTGAGGGCGAAGAACGAGCGGTACAGCACACGAAAGTGGCAACTGTTACGCCTACTAAGAAATTGACCGCTTCGGCCAGTCATAAGCCAGCGGCCAGTTCTGCATTAGTTGTGGCAAACACTAGAAAAATAGGCAAAAAATATCACATTCAGCTCAAAAAAAGCGATGAAGGCTTAGGATTCAGTATTACGACCAGAGATAATCCCGCCGGAGGTAATTGTCCTATTTATATAAAGTCCATTTTGCGAAAGGGAGAGGCTGTCAAAGATGGCAGACTTAGAGCTGGTGATCGACTGTTAGAAGTGTGTGGAATCGAAATGACGGGAAAGTCTCAAAGCGAAGCCGTCACTATATTGCGTACTATACCTTTAGGAACAACAGTAGATCTGATAGTTTCCAGACAAGAGTCAGACGTGTCGCCCAGTCCTATGTTGCCGAGACAGCTGCCGCCGGACAAGTCGGTCGAAACCACCAGTTGTTCGTCTGATGAACGAGAAGTACTCACTTTTGAAATACCACTTAATGACACGGGATCTGCAGGTTTGGGCGTCAGTGTTAAGGGCAAGACTTCCAGATCTAGTGGTCAAGACTCTGATTTAGGAATATTTGTGAAGGGAGTCATATACGGCGGCGCCGCTTCCAAAGACGGACGGCTCCAGACTAACGATCAATTAATTAATATCAATGGAATTCCATTACTTTGTATGACTAATAGTCAAGCGATGGAAACTCTGAGAAGAGCTATGTTTCAAGGCGAGGGACCGATCGCTAACCCAAATGCCATTACATTAACAGTCGCTCGACGTGTGCCTCATATGTCTAATACGTGCCATCAAAGGAATGACTCACTTCTCAGCGCCACCAGTAATGACTCGTGTAATGAAGAAAATCTTTCGCCAACTAATGACATGTTTATAAATAAATTTGATGAGACTTCCGATAGCTTTAGATCTAATGAAAATACTGTTATTTATAGACCAAAAAGCGATTCCGTCAACACAAATCTTAAAAATTTATCTACAAATGAACAGAACCAGAACCCAGTGATTAATCAGTCATCAAGTAATTCAACATTTTTGAAAAAGTATTATTTAAGTGAAAATCATGACATGAATCAAATCTACGAAAAGTCAACTGTGCCTCGAAATGATGTAATCATTGAAAGAGACATTACTGATGTCGACTCTGTTGATAAATCGGTCGCCAATAGCTCTAATGTAAACCAAGAGTCAACACCTCGTGATAGTCAACTTTCCTTAAGTGAGGAAAATGGTGATGGCTTTCGACGCGACGGCTTTGGCAGACAGAGTATGTCTGAGAAAAGGCACGCACAGCTCGACGCTAAGAATACTGACACTTATCGAAGAAATAAAAAGGCTAAAGAAGATAAAGAGAAACATAAAGACAAATCTGGCACAAGAGACCGCTCAATGAGTCAAATTGAGTCCACACAAAACAGTGAGACACATATACTTCATCATGAATTAGGTATGTCTTACACTGCAGTTAAACCTATTTTAGAATGTTTTTTATTAAATTCTTAATTTTGGATACTTTTAACTTTAAATCTTATAGTTATTTAACAGTTGTTTATAATTTTAGAGATATTTATCTATATTTATATATCTATCTATATTTATATATTTATCTATATTTTGATCTATATTTATAGAGATAATTGAATATGCATTTGAAAGTGATTTTCTATAACTTTCTTTATTAACAGTTCCTAATAATATAGTACTTATTCAGAGATCTGCTTCTGATGAATCTTTAACTCTGACGGGTCTTTCACAATCTCATTGTATTACTAACAATAAGAGTATGTATTCAATAGATTTTAATTACTTTGTATCCAAGTATTTCTCTTTAGATATATAGAGTATAAAAGGCTTAAATATACTGTAACTTCCATTTCTATTTGTTTGTTCCTCTAAAGCGGAAAAGTCTGAAGCTATTAAGAGCTGTCGGGGAAAAGTGCCAAGAAATCAAATGCTGTTCTCTCCGGCGTGTTGTTGTATGACATTATTTGGTATTTATTTGCTTTCAACAGGGTTTCATTGCATGCTTTCTCTCTGTCTTCTTTACTCTTTATTTTGTTTTTCTGTCATTACTCTTGTTTTGCATGAGATTTATTATGATTTGCTTTTCTCAAAATTTGTTTTTCTATTTTTTGAACTGCTTTTTGTTTTATTTAATTAATAAATTGGCGGCTCGTCTAACACTTGTTCAAATATTAGGGAAATGTCAATCTCCGGGTTCGTGTCCATACCATAGCACTCAAACAAATAACCAAAGGAAAGAAACGGGTCCATCACTAGGAATGCGTAAGTCTAGCAGTTTAGAGAGTTTGCAAACAATGATGCAGGACTTGCAAAGAGAGCAACTCGAGCAGGTCGGGGCATTCACTGGTCCACGACATGCAACAGTTCGAGTCTCGCGAAGTAGAGAAACCAATGAAAGTTTTCGCGCAGCTGTTGACAGGTCTTACGACGCGTCCAATAATATTGAAAATCATGAAACTATGGAAACTGGTATTTATTCAATTATTTTCAAATGCTTTTTATTTTTGTTTATTATCTTTCAATTTAATCATTTTTTAAATACCTATTTTAAATAGTTGCAGAGGAAGGGAGTGAAAGCGGATCTTCAGTCGGGCATCAAATACATGCCAATACAATGAGACCTTCCGGTGCTCTGTCAATGGCCAGCACGCAATACACAGGAACTACAGTTACCAGTTCTCAGATCACGACAGAGGACGAAACGGCCAATTTCTTGAAAAAGAAAAATAGCGGCAAAAAGAAGGGATTATTCAAAACATTATTCAAGTTTGGCTCTAAAAAAGGACGTTCTTCTCCATCAAAGAATGTTAATGATAGAGAACCAGCGGTTGAACCAAACAATGAACAGATTAATGGCGAACCAAATATCGAACGGATTAGTGCTCACAATGCGGCACAAATGTATATTTTAGAGCAGGAAAGGATTCAAATGCATTACAAAAGATTAATAGAACAGCAACAGAAACAACAACAGACTAATCATGTATCACAATCAGCTCAACCGACACCACCCGCTCGGCAAAGGTCTAAATCTTCGATGGCTAACAAGATTTCGGGACCACTTCATAGCACACCGACAGGTGTAACCGCCGGACAAGCCCCAAATGAACAGCTAAGCAATGAAGCGATAATGACTAGAAATGAGAGAATGCAACAGTTGAGAGCTCAACATCAGAGAATGCATGCGGAAAGACAGAGACTATATCCTAATGATGGAGAGATTTATGAGTCTGCTTATCATAATTCAATGGATAGGAAAAAGGTATTGTTATTCTCTTTATTTTCTGTGAGTGTTTAACTAATGTGAATGTTAAGTATATTTGAAAAATTGAGCCATTATTTAATGTGTGTGTTATTGACTTCAACAGTTGGATTACATGAATAGTGAGACATATGTATCCCCTAACTATTCCCGTATGTATTCGTATCCTTTAACTCCTAATTTTCAAGGCAGGCGTGTGGCTATTCCTAAGGTATTGGACTTGTTTATAAAATTTACTTTAAAACACTATCTCTTATGAACCTTCAGTCTATTTGAAATATTCGCATATTTTTATGGGTGACGGCACTCATTTCTTTATTTTCTGCACCAATTATTTTCGATTTTCTTTTTATTAAACAATTTTGTTTGTTTATACTGTAATTCGGTTTCTTGATTGTTGATTGAATGCACTCTTAGATCGAACCTCTTTATAATGACAATATTGTACGGAAATATCCGAATGCATTCCAAAGGCGTACATCCAGTCTCAGAGGTCCCAATGATGTTAAGGTAGAAATATATACTTTAAATCTTTTTTTTCATTTATTGTTTACGACTCAATGCATGAACGCTTTCTTGAGAACTGACTCTAACTTATTATATTTTAAAAGATATCGCTTTGCGTTCAATCCAATAATAAATAATTGAATGTTTATAAAAAACAATTTTATTTTATAACTGCATCCAAAAAGATACGAAAGATTGCACTATAAAAAGCATCCGAATATTGTTTTGCTCGCATGTCTTGTTTTTTGAATGGATTGTTTAGATTTTTGTCATTTATTTTGTTTATTTACTAAATATAGATTCCTGTCAATGATGTGATACATACCAGAGGAAACTCATACGATATTTATAGACAAGCCATAGAAAGGTAAATGACTTGAGTTACTCACATTTTAACTAAACTTATGAAAATTTATTGCTCAGACCCGGCAGTAGGGTTGGAATCGCTGATCATAACAGCAAATATAGTCATTACATGAACTATAGAGAAATACAACAACAATTACATCAATACCAACAACACCAACAACAACAACAACACCAACAACAACAACAACAACAACAACAACAACAACAAGCAGCTCTTAATCAATACCGACAGGTATACGGCTCTCCTGTAAATACTGTTCCACAAGAACCTGTTCGGCAAATTATGAGAAGTCAGCACCAGAGACAGGTCTCATCACCGGTTAGTCATCCAAACGAGAGACACGAGAGACCGAACTCTAATTATTATGAATATGAGAGCGTTAGTGCCATGAAAAACACTGCTCTACTTAATCAACATCAGAAGCAGCATACTATTCAACAACAAAACAATGTAAATAATAATAATATGCCTCACAGGGAATATACGACCACTTCGTTAACTCGAAGAAGTAATAAAAACAAAAATGGAGACAGTGTTCAAACCGGAGCCTCTATTTCAGTGCCAATCAGACAGCAGCAGCCTATTTATCAAACAAATCAGCTTAAAATTTATGGCAGCAGTTATTCAAATGGCTATTCATCACAACCTAACCAAAAGGTTTCCATATATGATAGCTTTCAGGGCAACACTAATTCTAATGACAATACTAATGGCTATCAAATCGCTTCCAAATACCAAAGTTTAAGGCCTGGTTCTAAAGTATGATTTTTATACAATTTATTTTATTAGTTATGTATGATTTGTATATTCTATGCACTTAATCATGCTGTTGAACATACACTGAATCAGTGCTCAAACAAAGTGTATGCAAACCATTTTCATTTGTTTTCATTATCATATCATTTGCTAATATCTCGCAAACATTCATTGTTTAAAATAATTATTTTTCATTAAAGTATTTGTTAAGAATGTATTCTATTTTTATAATTAACTTTAAAAATCAGTATTTTATTTGAATAATAATTAAAATTATTTACTTTTTTGACCGAAAGAAGTTGTCTTTTAAAGAGTTTAAAATTAAACATTAAAATCATATACACTTTGTATACAAATCACAATCCATTTGGGACCAAAAATTCACAATTGGTTGTCATGTTTTTACTTTATTAATAAATCAATTTTTGTGATTATCACGTATTTTGTAATCGAATCGAATGTTAAAATTTTTTAATGAGATATAAACTTATTTTCGATATTTATTTATGAAAGCGTTTTGACATCAATTTCTTACTCATCCATAATAGTTCATCAAATCTATTTTGCCCAACACTGGCTTTTCTTACCAGCCCTAGTCGTAGAGACGGCAGAGACCACATAGACAAAATGTGCAGGGTTCGGACCTTTGGAGTGGGTCAGCTTTTAGGAATTCTTAAAATTTTGAGGGGGGGTCAAAAACTCATCGGTTTTCTGAGAATTTTTTCCCAGAATCAGTTTTGCCGCCAAAATAAACAAAACTTCTAATTTGTCTAAACAATGTCAACATAAGTTTTTGCAGAGCTGAGACTTCAAGAGCTTCAGGTAAGAGACTTATTATGATATTAATTACGATTCTATTTACTGTATCGATAATTATTCCGATATATAACTGATTTCTGAATTAAAGTTCATCAGAAAATCAATTCAAATAACATTTATTGAGATTTTAACTCACACTAAACTCTCATATTCTTGAGTTGACTAAAGTTACTAAAGTTTTAAAAAATAATCAAATGTTTTCATCGATTTTTAATACTGTTTGAACGGTAAGTCTACATAAGATGTTTGTGCCCAATGTCAGGCACTTTTAAACCCATTACCTTTTTATATTTAAGTATTTCTTGCCTTTCTTACAGCTCTAATGGGAATCCGCTGTAAGAACATAATTGTAGTACTTTAGCATTCATTTAATGGAGATTTTATTTCTTAAATTGCATTTTAAAATTTTAAGTTTGAATAAAGTGTTGATAACTTAATTAGCTTAATGTATTATCTAGTTATTATCGGTTATTATTAATTAAGTTAAGTGTTAAGAATAATTAAGTACAGACTGTACTTTATATACGCTTTACGTATATATTATAAATAGTTCTGTAAACTCATTAGAACTTATTTAGAGAATCAGCGCGTGTTTCAAATACGGGATTCCGAAGTCCAGCCTTTCTTTTGATTAAAATTTTCAACAATTAAAATGTAATAGTTATTAGTTATGTATAAGGTTAGTAAAAAAGTGCGCATTTGTATTGTATTGTTAATAGATTTGAATTAGTCATAAGTTTAATAGGAATTTAAAATAATTAAAATTTTTTGCAATTTCTTATTTATTTATGAATTGTTCCAAAATGTTGTTTAATTGTCTAATAATATCCCTTTTGCTGTCAGTCTTTGCAAAAGAGGCAAAAGAAGAGAATTCTTTGATAAGTGCGATATGTAGTGGTTATTGGACTCATAAGTTCTCCACTTTGGCGACTATTACAGAAAAACTTCAAACATTTTCAAACGAACACATAAATGGATTCCATTTAACTAAAGATTTTTGCCACAAAATGTTTAATTCCGTGAAATCAATGCCAAAAGGATTAACTACTTATTTGTCAGATGATAACCAATTCCTGTTTTTATACATCACTATAACTGACGTGATTTCAAATACAAAATTTGAAATTAATTTGAATAACAATCAGAACATATTTCCGAAAAGTGACGCAAACTTTTTATTAGTGATTTGGCTGAAAGAAAAGTCAAAAGTGGAGTCGAATACAAACTATTATTATAAGATTTCATACAAATTCGCTAATAAATTGAGTTCAGGAAATACAAAACGAACCAAAGATTTTCACATTTCTGAAGAAAAAAGTGATCAAATTTTATTCTCAGACAAACTTTTCAAGTCTGAAAAGAAAGCATTGATTGATATTAAAGGAACAAATTCTACTGCAAGTGTTGGTATTGAAGATTCTTATATTATATTTTGCGCTAAAAAAACAAGTGATCGACATTTCAAATATAACATCAATGGATGTGTTGCACAATTAGATGAACAAAAAAATCACATCACTTGTGATTGTGAACGAGATAATAATGATTCTATACCTATAATAATCGCTTTATTTTGGGCAATATTCACATCTCTTTTTTTCATTCCTCTGGTTTGGGAGATCTTTAGCAGTAGTTCAAGAGATAATTCAGTAAACGCTATATTTTGTTCGTGTAGTTATAAAACGGCTTTATTTCGGTATAGAATTATATTAAGATTGGGGAAAGTGTCCGATAATTTTGATTTAGAGAAACATCACATTGATATCGAATTTTTTAATCAACAAAAAGAAAGTTTAGGTAAACATTTTTCTTAACCAATGTTTCAGTCATGACTCGTGAGTGCACTTAAAACAATATT
>JAUJYT010001279.1:0-12218 GCA_033996565.1 Nanhermannia nana
TTAAAATAATTTCATAGACTCTATTATAAAAATTTTAACAGACGTTTATTAACAAATTTTTTTTAACAGACGTTTATTAACAAATTTTTTTAACAGACGTTTATTAACAAATTTTTTTAACAGACGTTTATTAACAAATTTTATGTATTTTAAAATATTTTTTATTATAACATATGCTGTAAAATATAGCGATATGAAAGTTGGATTGAGATTAGTAGGATGTACATTTTGCGCCGTTTCCGAAAACAACGGAAATATGTAGACTATTCATTAACAGTACATTATATTAATTGTCGTTATAATACAGTACTGAGTGGTTTGTATATTGAAATGTACAAACAGCTTTAACCCTTCGACACAACTGTTAATTTAAAAATAGTCACCCAGCGATAGGGGTACCAAGCAAAAAATCGTGATTTGATTAAAAAATTCAAATTAAAACACTTCTAAAATTATAATTTTTCCGTTATATAACGCTTACTTGATATAAAAAGGCTAAATATCACTGTTGATACAGTTTGAACTGTAGTGAGCTGTGTGGTGTAGTGGTAGAAGTAGTGTGTGACTCGCAGTGCTTTATAACGTACTAAAAGTATATAGTATTCAGTGGTAAAATTGCACCTTTAGACACATCGGTGGGGTGAATGAAAACGCGCGCAAACCAGTAGGACATAACACAACAATGGGGTTATCTTTGTCCCAGATTGAGTGACGGTTCGCAAGGCAACATAGTGTAGATGTATATCAATACCACTATTATACTGAAATACGAATTAGACATCAAATAATTGTAGTTATACTAATGATCTATTGCATAGAAGTTATAAGTGTGAAGTTTATGTAATTGTTGTAAAGGAGTCATATTTATAATATAAAAGTAAATGATTTTGAGTGCAAAATCAAAAAATAAATTTAAATCTTAATGAGTATAAAAATAAATAAATATTTATTAAAAAGAACTCTCTAATCACATATATCGATAGTAGTGATTCGAGAGTTATTGCCTTCAATAAAACAAAAATCTATAGATAAATGGATAGCATATGAAACAACATAAATGCGTATTGTATGGATTCTCCACTTACTCATAAAATTATAAGTGAGTGGAGATTACATCTCATTCGCTCTCTCATTTCATAAGTCTGATATATTATTCAAAATTTTACAAATTATTTTTAAATTATATCTGTATTTGAATATCAACTATCATTTGAATGACTGAAACAAATTTGCCTAAAGTGGTTACCATTAAGGCAAATGCAGAGTTTGATTCATTTGATTGGATTTTTCTCATTGTGTTGTCTGGTTTGTTGGCCATTATACTCATTTGGCTGACAGTTGCGTGTTATTATATTTTCAAATAACCTAATAATTAAAATAATTGGTATAATTTTTATTTTAATTAAAATTCATTTCAATTATAATTATATGAATATTTAATTTATTTATAGCCACTAAATTGCCGTTCATTTGCATCTGATAACTAACACTTAATGGCTTTTAATTTTAAAATATATTCATTTCGAATCATAATCAAGCAATAATTGTTTTAATCAATAATTAAATATTCATTACTCAAATTGTATTTTAAAAATTTATGTTCATTAGTAACCATAACCTTAATAAATAAAATGATGTTTGAAAAGTCTTAAAAATTGTATTAAAGTTTTGTTTTTTTATTTTTAAACTATTGCTATCAAAACAAAGAATAGATATAATAATCTGTTAATTATAATACTTTGCTTAGTTTTGCAATTGGTTTTATTGCTATCTATTATGCTTTCCGTGCCGGTCTATCTTTTTATAGACAAGTATCAAAATTTTGAATATATGTTACTATATAGTGAAATGTAATATAATAGCAATCTATTTGAGGAGACCTTGAGTTCCATAAGCCGTATATTGTAATATATGGTAAGAATAATGTTATGTAATGTATTATAAAAATACACTATAACTCTACTATCAATATTAGAGTTTAAAGTGTAATACTTTTAATAAGTTTTTAAAAAATTTCTGACTCCAAACATATATAGAATAAAGGAAACTATAAAACAAATTTTTAACTTCAAATTTTATTTTCTTATATCATTACAATATTGTAATACTTATTGTAATATAAAGTAATACTTAATCGTTAGCAGTATATTCATCAATACATGCATTGTCACAAACATTGCAGTAAATCCTTCTGTGATCTTCACAGGCATGTTTACCGCATGAATCACACTGTATGCGGACTTTTCGATCATAACTTCGAGGATATAAACGACATCTTTTATTTTTCTTAACTTTTAATTTTTTAATCCGTGGTTCAGCTGTTTCATTCTTTCCCACAAATCTTTCAATGGTTGAGCGCAATTCTCGTGGCATTACACTAGTGGCCAAACGTCTACCCATATGAGGACGGATGAGATTCATGCCCAACTCTTTAATAAACTCCAGACGAGGTCTTTCCATACCATGTGTATAAGTAATATATGAGTTAACACCCGCCATATCAAGCATACAATAAAACAATGCTAATGTCCAGCGACGGGTTCCTCTACCGCAAGTATAGGTGTTACACATTTGGTCAACTGTGTCCACACCTCCTTTAGTAGCGTTGTAGAAGTTAATTATCTCCGGCTTTGAATTTTCTAAGGAAACCTCTGAGTCATGATGCATCGAACTAAGGAGTATGACGGCTTTTGCCTTATTAGGCACAAATGACACTAAAGTCATGTCTCCAGAAAACCCAAAAATTATGTCATTAACTGGTCTGCTTTTGTGCGCTAGAAATGCTTCAGGAATTTCTTTCTTGTTGTGTTTAATAGTTCCGACAATTGTCAAGCGCTTTGCCAAAAGTTCTTCACATAAGCCAAATGTTGTGAACCAGTTGTCAAATGTCACGTTACGACCACTCCCATGAATATTTTCTTAAATAAGTAATTACACATTTTGTTAAA
Source organism: Nanhermannia nana (assembly GCA_033996565.1). Taxonomy (NCBI): domain Eukaryota; kingdom Metazoa; phylum Arthropoda; class Arachnida; order Sarcoptiformes; family Nanhermanniidae; genus Nanhermannia; species Nanhermannia nana. The sequence goes on from JAUJYT010001279.1 coordinate 2,949, forward strand.
TATTGACTACTATTATAAGTAACTGTCTATTCTCCCCTATCGATATAGGAGAATAGAGTAAGTTATAATACCTGTTAACTTGAGAACAACATCTTTAGCAAGTCCTACGTTTGGTGCAGCCCCAGGTGTAGCCCTTCCCGTATAGATCCTCGCATTGTGTATATAATGAGATTTTGCATCGCATAGTATAAAGATTTTAATTCCATATTTGGCCGGCTTTTTAGGCATATACTGCTTGAATCCCACACGACCTCTGAATGCTCTTAACATCTCGTCGACTGTTACATATTCGGAAAGACTATAGTTTTCAATGCAATTGTTCACAAACTTATTCCATATCTCGCTAATCGCCGCCAACTTATCAACTGCTTTACGAGAAGGTCTTGATGTCTTGTTATCAAATCTTAGATTATAAATAAGAAATTCAAATCTCGTGACAGACATTGTGGTTCTAAAGACATCTCCTCCAGTGCCATCACGTGCAAAAAGGTTTCTTATGTTTTCATGCACTGACCTGAAAACCCCACTTAAGAATAGTAGACCAATAAGCTCCTCAATCTCTTGATTATTTGTTTCAGAGTTGTAAGACTCGCTACTGATATAATTAGTTCTGCTGATATGATATCATTAGTATGCATAACAATTTTTGATATAATACTTACGGAAATATATACAAGAAATGCGTCTTCAGGTGTCACGCATTTTGCAGATTGATTTTTAGGTCCAATACTAGTCTCCCGGAAAATGTTTGCTGAACTTGTTTTTCTCGTGATGTATGTGTCAGTCCATTGTATGTCTCCTCTGCCAGCATAGGTCTTATATTCCTTCAGTTGTGATTCAGTCAAAGGACTGATTTCTGGATCACTGTCATGATCACTATTATCAGTATAGTTCTCTTCAACACTATCTTTTAATTCATTGTCTGAGATATCCAGTAGATGTTCGATTTGTTGTTGATTAAGCTTTTTGTTTTAACTCATAATTTGTTTACAATTTATAATGAATTTAAAGCAATTTAAAAACAAATGGAAATAGAATCAAGTTTTTATTGATAATAAGCACACCAATCAGTAGTATATATATTGATGTTTAGAGTGATAATGCTTTCAAATTAGATATCAGTAAATACTATAAACATAAAATATTGAGAAAAATACTAACTAATAAATAAATATTTATGTCTATTATATTGTAATACCTTTGGATGCAGTAATAAAGTTGTACTAATACGGGTATTTCATCAAATTTTGCGGTTGAGAAGCATTTATGGTAGAATGAGATCTGAGTTATCTTTTGTGAAATAATGAGTTCAAAAGCAAATTACTGGTGAAAATTGACAAAACTGTGAGAGGTATTCAGCGCAACACAAAAGCATGTCATGCAGGTCTCGATTCGTCAACAATCAAAAACACCATTAAAGAGAATGTTGAAAATGGAATAAAACTTTATATTATTTAACGATCCGCAAAAGGAAATCATTAATCGCAAACTTTAAGATGTTTTTTGTATTTCTATTTTCTTAACTTTAGTATTATTTTTTAATTCCAAGAAAGCGATGTTTCCGAATGTTTCACTCGATAATCACAGCAGTGATCACAGTCGTGAATGAAGATATACCTCAAGCCTAGTTAAGTATTTGGGTCAACAAAATGAGCCCACGCTTTAATATAGAATTATTATTAGAATTATGTAAGAATTTACTTTCACTTAAACAATGAATCGACATATGGTTTTTTGAAAAACATCTTCTATTCATAGTTTCAGCATTTAATATAAAAATTATTATAATAATTATTAATTAATTATTTTATTAATAATTAAAAAGCAATTTACTAGTTGTTGACAGAAATTAAGTAAATATTTTTAGTGAGATTTTAGTCTTAATGTCCAAACGTAAATATTCTGTAATTCTATTGCTTAAAAGTTTATTGTGTTAAATAAAATATTTAAGTATTTTATTAATAATTTTGGAAAATTTGCCAGAAAAATCACGAATTTAGAACTGGAAGCAATATCTTAATGATAGTTCATATAAACGTTCTTCAATACATTAAAGTAATTGAAAATAAGATGAAACCGATTTCGTGCAACGATACAGTTTGTCTGATTTGAATGCATCGCTCAAGAAATTGAGATATTTTATTGCATAAGACTCTCGAGTTTTACTGAGAATCAGCAATAATGAGATCAGTTTCAACATATAAGGAAACAGTGAAATATAAATAAAATATCTGTAGTATTTTGAATATAAACTACTAATACATCATCTGAATAGTCCGTTTGGATTTTAAGTTTGAATTTCAAGCAATGCATAGATTGACTCAAAATAACTTCTCTGCTATAAATTGTTTTCAAATAATGTTGTGTCGAATCAATTGTTTGAACGTTGAATTTGCAAAACAATTATCAAGGGCTTTGTCAAGTCTAACGAAAGTTTGTGCAAACTTAGGAAATATGCGATAATGTTAGTGTCATCTCCTTCTCTCTTCTCATAGATTTTAGTTTCTTTCGGGAGTTTCTTTAGTTTAGTTTGGTTTGAATTATATCAAATACGTGGGAAGGTTTCAAATACTGACGTTAATGCCTAGACTGCACTCAAAATGTCAGCAATATTTATTGTGGTCTTTTTTAGTCAAATATTATTTGTTTCAATCGTTTTTTATATTTCTATAAAATGAGTTCAAATTTGATTTAATTAATTATGTTCTACTTTTTGTTGATATAAATTAAATTATATCTGTTTGTCACAATTTAATTTTAGAACTACCAAAAGCGATATCTTCTTTTGTCTAAATCTATTGGTGTTGAAGCTGTTATCTCTAGGCTTTTACTATGAAATAATACAAGAATATCAGTTTTTTAAATAATTTGTTGGAGGCTTTGATTCACAAAATGAAATATAAAATAGAAAAATAAATACGAATGCAATTGCGTTTGTTAAATAAATCTTTTTGGATGGATAAAGTTTGCTTTAATTAAAATGTTTAATCGGGTGAAAAGTTAGGATGCAAAGAGTTAATTAGTACTTGTATATACTCCGCATTTACAAAGATAGTATTATTCAATTACCTCATTTACAACATGATTTGCAATAGTATTTATTTCTGGCACAGATTCCTAACATATGTCTGATTGAGAGAAAAATAACTTACAGCTAAACATTATTTCTAAGAAACGAAAAATTTCTAATTCTAGTAAAATATAACTCAAAGTATTAAAAAATAAATAAATAGAATCAAAAATTTATTAACTAAAACATGAGTGATATTTGTTTTGCTCAACTTCTTGAAGCTATTCTACAAAATGAACGTTAATTTTAATTAGGAAAACAAAATAAGCTTACAATTTATTCATGACTTATCTGTTAATCTAGTATTCAAGGTATTCAAGATATTCAGCAAAAGCAGAATTAAAATAAAGTTTTGTAAGTTATATAGTACTTGAAACTTGAAATATAAACTGATTGCAAATCTCCTATAGAATGCAAAACGAGAAAATCTAACGCTTAACCCATGAATAGTTTCGTCTGAATAAATGCAATTATTTTATTGCTGAAAATTTTTCTTTTCCATTCCCACTTATTTTTAAAAATCAATATCAAATTGTCTGAATTATATCTTAGGCTTATATTAGAAGTGTTTGAACAAAGAATTTGATAAAATTTTCAATAAAAAAAGTAGATTTATATTTACAGACAATTTGGTTTGAAATATTCGAACAATAATATAACACAACCATTGTTTGGAAAGCAATAGTGTAAAAAACACTGTTTATCACTCTATGACCACAACAAAAAATTGTTTGAAGACCATAAGTGGTATCTCTTTTAGTCGAATGATAGAAAAAACTTGTGTCCGTTTCTCTAATACAGGGTATTTAAGTTCTCCCTCTGGGAAAATATTTTTTTATGAACAAATGTTAGACAAAAGAAATACATGTAATTCTGACATAAAGATGAAAAGATTTAGAAACAATAGATTTACTCATTCAGTATTGCCTTATTAGTACATTGTTGTCATACCAGAGTTGGGTATTTCATTTATTTTTGCTCAACATATTGATACAATATTTTGTCCGTAAATAGTGGAGACAGACTTTTATTTATGTATAATCTAATTATTAGGAATGGGATTCTTATGAATTTATATTCCTAAATATGCATTTAAATTTTTCTATCTATCACATTTAATGCCTGTATCACTTTCAGTATAAAAAGTTATATCTAGTATTATTAATTTCTTAGATAGAGCAGGGATTTACTGTAGGATACTCAGACTACATAATAAGCTCGTTATAAATAATTATAATCAGGGTTTGCCAGACACTTCACGTCAGGGGGTGTATGCTTGAAAAATTTTGAAATAGAAGCCCTATGGGAGAAAATGTCATATTCAAAAATTAATTTGGATACTTTCCCTGTTGAATAATGAAACGAGTAAGGGCTCATTTTAAAGCTCATAACGTGTAGATTATTTTAAATACTTAACATTTTTCCTTAATAACCATGGGGAGTGGGGGCGGTGATTTGAATAAAATGTCATATTTTATAATTAATTTGGATATTTTTCCTGTTAAATAATCAAACGAATATGTGCTCTTTTTAAAGCTCATAACTAGCAGATTATTTTAAAATCTTAACGCTGTTCCTTAACCCCCATGCGGGGTGGGAGCGGTCTCCTGAATTTTTTTCTTAAAAAATATCCAATTTTTTGATCGCCTTATATGTAGTATTGTTCCTTTATGTAAAATTTTAATTAAAAATATACTACTAAATTATTACTAAATTATTAGTTTTTAACCAAAAAATTTGATAGTTTTTGAAAAAAAATTCAAACGACTTCCCATGGGGGTTTAACAAAAATATTAAGGTTTTATAATTATCTGCTAGTTATGAGCTTTAAAAAGAGTCCATATTCGTTACATTATTCACCAGGAAAAGTGTCCAAATTAATTATAAAATATGACATTTTATTCAAATCACCGCCCCCACCCCCCATGGGGATTAAGGAAAAATGTTAAGTATTTAAAATAATCTACAAGTTATGAGCTTTAAAATGAGCCCTTATTCGTTTCATTATTCAACAGGGAAAGTATTCAGAATTATATTACTTTAAATATATATTCATTAATATTGCATACAATGAAGATTCTGTGATTATATTATTTAAAACGCAGACATTTGAATTTACTACAAGTCATTGATTAATGTAAAGTGTAATGACTTTATTTTGATGCATACAATATTCGATTTTAAACACAACATTCTGATAAGGGATAATGCAAGTTATGAGGAATGGCCTGAATGACATTGGAAGGAAGGAGCCAGGATTGAAGTAGATTGAATAGGTCTGCCAACCTAATTCAAATTAATTTTATTGACTTTCCAAGTGGTCTACCACATAAAATAATTTAATCTTAATAAACATCTAAATAGAGTTCATATAAATCTTTCGTTTTAATGGTCAGCAATAAAATGAAAATTACATTCAAAACTAAATGAAGACTAACATAAGATCATTAAAACCTTTGAGATATCTGTAAGTCTCAGTTAAAATTATATAATTTTTTATTCAATGCTTGCGAGAAATTCTTTATAACAAACTGATATACTGTATAAATATATATCTTGGGATTAATTAATTTTGTTGGCTCTAATTTGAAAATATTGTTGGCGTTTAACTGATTTATCATTTGAGGAATTTTTGTAATGGAATCCACAGAATTAGTTTAATGCTCATTAATGTCAACAGAGTGTGATGCGTAACATTGTATTCCAATTAGAGTCAAAAGAGTAAATTAAAGCAAAAATTTATACAAAGTTTGCTATCTTTGCATTTTTAATGATCATAACAGAAACTGAGTCTATATTTTGAATAAAACCTGAGTCAGTTACATAAAAAATTAAGGCTATAGTGTGGAAGAACAGCTTCAGTTGTTGAACATCGCACTTATCCTATCCGTGTTCTATTAAGTACAGGAAAGTATCTCTGATCAATACCAATCTTCATGTATGCTAATCCTTAGCAATAACAATACCTCTACTATAGCAATAACAATACTTTACAAATATTAAACGCACTTTTTTAGTAAAATTTTCCATTAGTTGTTATTTTCAATAATTGTTAACAAAAGAATAGATTTTCTTTCAATTCATTTATAAAAAATCAAATAAAAAAGTTTACTTTTTAAGCAAATTTATATTACATATTACTCAAAAGTTAAAGTAAGTGTTAAAGTATTAATTGCGTAATTAAAAAAATAAGTTATTACAAAGTACTGGTAATGAATCATTAATTTGAATGATAATATTTGATAAACAATTAAATATAAGTTTTCGTTAGCTCAATTTGAAATGAGTTAAACTATCGATATTTTCTTCAACCCCATTAACCAATGAGTCCCTGCCTTTAACAACAGTGTACAAAAACGAAAGATTGAGATTTAAATATTTGTTGCTTAAAAAGTTATTGGATTGCAAAAGAGGATAAAGCCTTGACAAAGGTTATTAATTAATACCAATTTCTTTTGGTGCAATAATCAGGAAAACTGTCAGTTTGAATAATGCATTCTCTCAAAAAAACAAAAATATCATTGTTATAAAACGATTGTATAGAAAAGAGTGGCCAACAAATCAACTCGAATAAGTGTTATCAGTGAAAAGAGCCTTCGAATCGATCTGTTGGATGAAAACGAATGAGATTTAGACGAAACAAAACACTTCATACAAACCAAATACACTTTGAGAGATGGTATACCTTTGGTATTTGGAGAACTTTTCTAAGAAACTAATAGAGATGAGTATTCTATTGAAAACTGCTTTAAACTTTTTCATTTCTCTTTTAGCTTACAGTAAACAGTTATCAAGTAATCAAGCGATGTCTGAGATTCAAGAGAGCCGACAATTTGACTCTAAGAATGTATGGCAGTTCTGAATGTATGGCAGTTCTGAATGTATGGCAATTCTGTTTTTCTTACGAATCTTGAAAGCCTCTATAGTTTGCTGTTTTGATGTCACATTTCCTAATTATACTATTTATACTATACTCTAATAATATAAGATATTTCCTGAAATATATGTTGCGAATAAACATAGATTCGTAAGAATTTGAGGCCAACAACGTCTTTCTGTGCTCACTGGCTGATAAAATTGGTAAGCCTTCTGTGACCACATTATTTTCTGCTTTCTTGCCTCTCATAATACTTATAGTATATAACCTACAAAGTAGTACTGACAAAAAATTAGCTTTCGTGCGATCAAAGGCGTTACTAATGTGTTCGAAGAGAACTATTATCTCCACTCTCTTATTATCTTAATATAATTTAGAGTTTCATTTGAATTTATTCTAGTGATCAACTTATAACTAAAACATTTTTTCCTATTCTGTTAGAATCCTATTTTAAGAGGAAACAAATCAGGGATGTCTTCATTTACATATTGTTTAACATTTAAATTTGAATAAACAGAAGACTCAGCACTGCTGCATAAAATTCGAAGATTGGCAAAAATATTAGTTGTCTTACAGTGTAGTTCAGCAGAATATTATCTTATAAAAAAGTAAAACAGAGTTTGTTTTCTCATAAGAAGAAAGATCTGACCCCAAAAGCTTGAGTTTGTTTCTTAGTAAAACATTGATAATAAGCTAACCTAACATCATATAACATAACTTTATCTTAACACAAATGATATTATACTGCAGCTCTCTTTTACAAATATAACATTAAAGTGCTTTATTCAATGAATTGATAGAAAAATATTATTAGTCTTATATTTATATACTGTATAAATCATGGAGTTATGATTCATTTCATTTTCAGCTAAATAATAAGCAAAAAAAGCTCACAATCAGAAAATATTTTGACAGATAGATAAGATTTTTTTCGAATTTCTATATAAAATTCATTGATTAAAATTTATTACAAATTATAATACAAAAAAGATGAAAAGACATTTGTTATGAGAGTGTAACACTTCAAAAACACAAAGACTTTCTTGTAGGTCAGATTTTATTAAAGTTAATCTTAGATTTGAAATAAGTTTAATTTTAATTACAAATAAGGTTTCAATCATTTATTTGGAAAGCATTCTTTATATTCTCTACGGAAGCGCCAAATAAGAAAGTGTTTATTTAGTGTATAAGTTAGACGTGTAGATCACTTTAAGTTTGATATTAACAGTCAGTTGAGTAGAAATTATTCCCTTGGATTTGAAAAGATATCAAAGTAGTGGTCATCGGAATCCCCTTTCAACAGCTCTGTCCAAATTGAATTTCCTTTCCGGTACTCAGACTTGGACATAATGCTTGTAAATCATGTTCTTTTTTATATATCTTTATAACTTATTTTCAGTGTCTCTGTTTATGTGTCAAATGTAAAGAGCCATTAAAGCGAACAAATCAAGAACTATCAGAAAAACCAAATTTCAAGCTTTGATATCAAGAAGTTTCTTAATACTAGTAAATGATCTCATTTAAGAATAGCAACAAACAAAACATTAGTGTAATAAATAAATAAAAAGTTCATTTATCGAAGATTGTAACTGAAATTCATTTCCTGCTTATTTTGAGACTATCTTTCCTCGAACAACTTTTTAATGCTTCGTAAGGCACATAATTCTTGTTTCTAAAAATGAGCTAAATATTTATTAGAGTACAAAAATCAAAATTTCTCTTCAAATATGAGATTTTTTTATTTATCAAATTTAAAGATTGATAATGCGAATCATTAAATAGAGATATTTTCTAATAGAACAAAGAACTAGTCATTAATAAATTAATGATAATATAGTGAATACAAAATAGTTTAAAAGCAAGTTTTTAATTATTGTTTAAAAATTTCATATACTGAGAAAACGAATGATTTAATCACATTTAATATGTAACTCCCATACAAAGTCTAATATTCAATAGAAAATTAAAATTTTAATATGAACCGCCCATAGAACAAAATTTCTAAAAATTTTCTAACAATAGTATTAATTGATCTGAGATGATCTGCAGAATAATTTAAATGATCTGTATATTAAAGTATTATTTATGTTTTCACACATTTATGACTATACTATAAAAATACACATTTTAATAATATTTTATATTATACAATAACATTATATAATATTATATAATACATTATATAATAACACAGTAATAATATTTAAATTCGTATTAGAAATGCTATTATCAAAAATGTTGGAAATATAAATATACAACGCATATAAATTAAATTTCGTTTTGTTTTTATAAAAAATAAGACAAAATAAGAAAATGGTTTACT
>JAUJYT010001280.1:0-12207 GCA_033996565.1 Nanhermannia nana
CAAGTTTTCTATCGATGAAATTTCGATTAAATATCGATTAAATTTCGTGCAAATAATTAATCAAATTCCAGACCTTCAAACTTAAATAATTCAATATAATTCATGTAAATTATATATATATATAATTAATAAAATTCTATAAAAATAATAATTAATAGAATAAAATTTATTATAAAAAAAATATAAATAATTATTAAAAAACAAACAAATAATTGGAGCCCTGCCTGAAATAAGGTCTCTTCTAATATTTTACATTATTAAGTAAACTCTACTGTATTATAGTTCTCTTTCAGTTATTAAAATTTATAAATAAAAGAATTAATTGCAAAATATTTTCAATTGTAGCAAACGTTCATATTTAAACCCTTTTAGATATTGTATATTCTGATGTTTTTAAATAAATAGAAATTTTAATTTAAGAAAAATAGATTTGAACCCTTATTTGAGTTACATAGAGCTCCAATTATGAAGCAATTATGAAACTCTGACAGTCCTTTCTAAAAATATTTTCTATTTAGGTTTCACAGCAAACATGAAATATTTAAAGTAATCAAATTATCAGTAAAAATGGTAAAATACAAGTAATTATTTTCTTAATTATTTTTAAATTTGGTTTCTTTTCTTTGACATAATTTTCTAAAATTTTGTTTACATCACTATTATTATTAAAACTAAAATCTATTGACTTTATCGTCTAATGGTATATCGATTAAAAATAATTTAAAGCAATTATAAAGAGACACTATTGACATATAAGTAAAGCATATTTATTACTGGTATACATCTGGTATACATTAACAAGATTTGAAGCAAAACTTAAAAATTAGTGTTCATGAAGTTTATAATGAGATCAATGATATTAATTAATGTCATTCACAACAATTTAGTCTTATTTGAATGAAACCTTTAAACTTATTCTATTGATGATGAATCAAAAAATAGTTTTTTCGCCAAAGCATAATGTTTAGTGATATATCATAGTTACCAAATGGTATTTGTATTATTAGTGTATCAATTGGTTGCATGATTATTATCAATAATGTCTAAACAATAACTGTAATATGCAGTAATACAGTAATTCATATCTAATATTGAATACTAATATTTCGGCTGAACTTATAAAGTCATTTATAAAGTTGAAAAAAGAAATAGGAACAGTTGACTTTTTTATAACTTGCTAGTGATATATGTCATTAGTCTTAGTCAAAAGGCATATCCAAAGCCAAAGTAATAAATAAAAACAAAATGATAATATATTTTTGCATTATTAGAAAGTTAATTGCAATTGTATGTATATTAGTGGTTGAGCTCATATATAAATGTAATACATTATTGGAATAACATATTTGCACAAAAAACAATATAAATATTGTATGGATAGTATGGATGAACAAAATGAATATACTATCAGAGAAATAAAGTGAATTGCAATTAATAGCAAGGAAAAGGCGGATTTCCTTTGCGTGGTTTGGCCCCCTTTGATACCCCCTATTAGAGCGAAATAACATCAATTTTGCACAATGACTGAGCTAACCATTGTCTGCTTATTGGATAAATGTTAAATCGTTACTCTATGAAAGATGCCAGTCCTACATGACTTGATAAACGCCCAACTGGCGGAGTTTGGCGTCTGTTATGGTAGTTGAGAATGGGTACGACTCATACATCAATCACCGGACCAAATATGTTGGAATAGAGAGAGAACTTGCTTTCGGTTATTGATCCCCCAATACATTAGGTCTGAGTGTTAATGTAAAACTACTGCAACATTGGATGTGGTGCTTGTATATTCTGAGTGTGCACTTTAATCCCGTGTAAGAATTAAAGAAAGACATTTGTTAACTTCTTGGTGTACATATATAACTATAATATATCAAAGTGACTCTCAGGTACCACTAAATTTACGCATTTGGCGCACTAAATACTAAATCAGCAGAAGTGTTCCTCAAAAATAAGTTTCAAAGCCATATCTCATCTGGTCTTAACATTAAATGATAACGTATTTTGAATTGTGTGCAATAATTCGCTATCATTTTTGATAAACTTTATTATTGTACAAAATCTATTTTGATGAAACATAGTGGGCATAAACTCTCGATGTCACCCAGTGTTTCACCACCAACAGTGGCCTTCGGGCAATTCGGTTACGCAACTCATCATAACACATCAGGCGCAGCCTCACCAACAACTGTAAGTTTTACCATAATTTAAGACTAAGCTTAACCATAACTCTGGATTTGAAAGTTAAAAAACCCCACACACTGTTTAGCAAAGCATGTGGTTATTATCTCAAATGATGTGCAGACACATGTCGTTTATAATAAGTTTAACAAACTTGACATATCAACGATTCAGACATTAATGACTTAAAGGGTTCTCATATTATTGTTTTTTCTCAATACATCATTACAGCCTTCAACAGTGTCCGGAAGTTCATGCTGTGAGCCATTGACTCTCAGACTAAGTACTGCTGCAAGTAATGGACAACACGGACTCTTAGCCAGCAGTGCGTCAACCATTCACCCAAATCCAAATTCTGTTACTCCGCTTGCAATGGATGCGATTTCGAATAATAGATTCAATGCCTCTACAGGAGGACTCGCCAATGTTGCTCACCATCACAACTCACCAACGACTCCCTCAGCATTTTATGCAACCAAACCATCCGCATATCCCGACACGTCTTACTGTAATCCAACAGTTATTGATCCGTCGGCAGTCAGTTTCTATCAGACTTTGGTGATTGAGTTGTTATTACTTTATGAGTTGCTTTTAAACAAAATTAAAATTTTAGGCATTCTTTAGTTTGACATAATTCTCATATTTCAATCTGTTTTTAGCCAAGCTATGGTTTCAAGGATGCTGCTGCAGCCGCTGCTTCTTGGGCTCATGGAATTGCTGCACAATCAGCCGCAGCCAACTATTACTATGACCCGTCATTTACGCAATACGGGTAAGACTTTACAATTTTTGGTTTATTTTTGGCCTCATTTGATGATTGGGTGATTTGAGTTCACAAATTGTGCAAAACTATGATAAAATAGTTAGTTTAGTTATAGTGAAAGAATAGTTCTTTTTTATCGCAATTATACTGCTAAAGATAGTCGCCGTCGACAATAAGACATTTTTAGAGTGGCCAATAAAAGGTTGTCGCGATTTCGATGGCGACAAAAATCGTAAAAAGATTTTATGTGCCAAACATAAGGGACGGATGTGGGTTTGTTACCCCACTGGGATCTTATATACATCTCTATACTATAGACGCCACTAAAAGCAAAGATAAGAAAATTATAGTTTTACAATACATTTTAAAGTGAAGTTTAAGTTCAGTTAAATGTAGTGATGGATTTGTTAGGCTTCATCTCTGTTAAAATCATCTGCTCTCCAAAAAAGGGGAACAAGTCTGGACACGCGTTCAAACAAAGCATTTGAAAATTGCTTCTAAAGTACAGTAGCTTTCAATCAATTTTTGACAAATTACAAATAGCTGTCAAAACTTAGTTATGTTTATGCAGTATTTGTGTGCATTATGTGTATAATAAGACATTAATGCCTAAGATATTAAAATAATTGTTCGTTTATAATTAGTTGTAATGACTTCACTAATTTATAAAATACATTCTCATGAACTGATGTGTTTGAGTGATAGCCGATGCGTAGACAAGGGGCTGATCGCTCGTGTCTATTGAAGCTTTAAAAGTTTCTTTAACAACCACTGTGATCATTGATTGTCTCCTTGATGTCGTTGTTCAGGTATTCTCCAGGTTATGACTTCAATGGGTCGGCGCGACGCAAGAATGTGACTCGAGACTCGACGACTACCCTCAAGGCCTGGCTGAATGAGCATCGCAAGAATCCTTATCCGACTAAAGGAGAGAAAATAATGCTCGCCATCATCACCAAAATGACTTTGACTCAAGTGAGCACACTTTTAAATATTCAGCCAAAATATTCTTTCTCAACTACTATAACCTCATTTATTTAATTTTATTTTCAAACCATTTCATTGCATTAAAGTTTTCTGTTTATATAGCATTAAAATTATTTTTTATTATATGGTCTAATCATAAATCTAAAACAATTTAATTATTTTCTAGTTATTTGAAAGCAATATTTAAAATGCAAACACTTATTTAGTTTTATGGCTGACATTAAACTATAGTGAAAAGTATTAACGCTTATGACTTTATTTGTTTGGGTTTAGTGTGCGATCACTGAATTTATAACAATCTTTTTTAATGCTTTTTTAATTTCTGATTTGGGTTTTTATGTAAAAATTTATGTTTGATTTAAAAATTTATGAATTTATTTGATTAAAGCAATTAATGTCAATGTCAGGTATCGACTTGGTTTGCAAACGCACGAAGACGTCTCAAGAAGGAGAACAAGATGACATGGGAACCAAGGAATAGATGTGATGATAACGACGACGATATAATTACAAGCGATGAAGAGAACGATAATAAACCAGAAAATATTAGTGAAAGTGATCAAACTTCAAATATGAGCCAAACTATGATAAAAAAAGATTTGCAGACAACTCGGGAATACTCCGATTCTCTGAAAGGTTAGATAATCCGTTATTACTCGAGTTACACGATGAGATATAATTACGGTGCCGTCTTCTCACTTAAACATTCTACTTATGCATTACCTCTATTAACATCACTTATGCTAAAGTTGTCGATATCTGAATAGTTTATAATTAATGGCGACATAACTCTTTTGTTTTACAATATTTGATATGCACTCAATCAAGTGATAGTCTTGTTTGTTGGGTGGTCTACGAGTGAAACTGTTTCTTTCCAACAATTTCTTCACATTTCACAATAGTACAGGTTTTGTGAACCCCTATTGTGATAGCCATAGTTTATAACATTATGAGACTCTCCTTGAATGAGTTTAAATGCAGTTACACTGCCTGAGCACTGCACCACCAGTGCTCCATTCATTTTGTCCTAATCAAGTAAATTTTGAAGTCATATCATTCTTGAGAACTTCCTTGACAAATGTCAGACAAAAAATTAGTGAAAGCAGTTTGTTGTCAGTGAAGGAACAGCAATAATTTCAATTGGTCTGCATTGAAACAGTGGTGGTCATTACAAATGCAAAATCACGCTCGCAAGAGGTTGAATGAGATATCCAACTGTGAATATACAACCCATGCAGAGGAATTCGTCTCTATCACCCTGTGGAGAGATGTGGAGAGTGTGTCTTGTCTTAAGAATCTCTTTTTTATTTTAGAAGCAGCACAAGTTCTTGTACTAGTACTGGTGCAGTATAAGCACTAGTTGTGCAAAACAAACACACAGCAGTTGCTTATGGGAAACTATTTAGTCGGGTCATCCCGAGTCATTCTCGCTCATAAATTTTACTAAGGCTCACATTGTAAGAGTAACTACAGAGTAATAACATGCGTCGACCCTATCAAACCTTCGACCTACCTCTCCCTCTCCCACTTCTTCAAGTGCTTCAACTCAACTTTTCCATTCTGTTGTATATGCAAACACTCTCTATGTGTTTATGTTTGAGATTTTCAATTATATTCAATTAACTCAAAACCTGGAGAAAAGTTTACAAATATGAAAACATTTGCTATTCTATTGTTTACATCATTTCAATAGATTTGTTTATCACTAACTTTAATCTCAATTTATACTTAACTCTCATATTATCAATGCTTTCCCAATAGATCTTTCTGAAAGCTCTGGAGGTCATGCTATTCAAGCACCAGCAACCTGTGCAATCTTACCACCACTGAATAGTGCTGTTACAACTTGTTCGTCAACTAATGATACTCTTCAGCAGAGTTTTAACGTAAGATTTAGAACAAATTTACATTTAATAATCAAACCATTCTCACAGTACTTACAATTATTAAATTTATAGCAGTTTAATAGTAAACATACATGTATTACATTGATTAATAGTTAATATGATGACTTAATTTCTTATAATGAGGTTATGCGAAACCCATTCAGATCGAGTCAAAAAAAATAGTTTTATTCTTGAAGGCATGTTAAGAACACACCATTTGCTAATTTTTTCTTTCTGTGAAAAACACTTTGAAAATGCTAAAAGTTTTTATATTGAATACTATTATCTAAATAATAAAAAAGACAATCGGCTTTAGTGGAAAGCAATACATGAGTACATGAGACATGATCTGCAGTACACTAACGCTAAATACATTAATATAGATTCAAAATTTATGGTTTGAATTTGTAGGACAAATGCAATCCAAAGAACAATTCTTCTAAGCCTAAAATCTGGTCATTAGCTGCGACAGCAATAGATGATAAACCAAAGAGTCCGTCGCAGATTCATCACAATCATAATCTCAATCCTAATGTCAATCTCGCGCCAGCAATACATCTTTCCGCTCATAATATTAATTCAACTGCATTCTCAGCCTCAACGCCTACCAATATGACAGGTTGGTATCATCACACACACGCTCACTCTCATACTACTCCATATACATCTGTCAATCCTTATGGAGCACATTATATGCCATCATTACAAAGACACTTTCAACATACATCAGCGGCAACATCACTACCTCCACAGGTACACAAAATTTTTCTCATCTGACCTTTGAAATAATGCATACTCAAGAATATTTAAATATTTTTCTCTAAGTCAACCTTTGATACGGTCTGACTTGAAATTCATAGATATGCTCACTATTATCTCGTAACACTTATGAAATATTTCTTGTCAAGTGCATGTGTGACAAACCTCACTGATTCTTAAATATGGGAATAAACTTAAAATTAATTTAAAGCAATAAAATAATTTGCAATAAGTTAAAAATCTGAAAGGCTTCAAGCATGAGCTTATTTGAAATTATCAATTTATTGATCTCGACTGCCTTATCTTTCAGCTATCTTTTCATAATTAAATTTTTAATTTATTATTTAAATATTGAAAATCAATTATACGGATTCAAAATTTGACCGCATAATTATTTAAAATAAGAATAAACTGTAAGCTAAATAAAATGTATTTGGAATCCAGTTTATCTGGCATTAAAGATAAACGGATAATTCAACTTTTGATTTAGTAAATCTATATCTTATAGTTTAATCAGTCACAGCTTTTATTAAAAGTTACTGATTAGAAAGAAGAGGTCAATTGAAATTTTATTTAATCAAATTTAAAACACATTTATTAATAAAACACATTTTATCCTTCATTATACTGGCAATTGTAAGATCGTTGACATGAAAACTTTATTAAAATTTACTTCAATGCTCACTATAATTAAAAGTATAATATTATTTAGTTATTCTCAACCATAAAATTGAAAGTTTAATTTATTTACAAAACTAATTTATTAGTCGATACCAATTGGGCCAACAGAGAAACAGGTGGGCTAAGACTTTATGAAAACTCAATGAGTTCGAGTCGGGAAAACCCAATCAATCAAAAATATGTGATCATTCACTATTTTTTATTAATGTCATAATTAAGTTATTTAATTATAAACTATTAGTTTTATTTATTTTGTTCATTGATAAATATAATGAAGATTTTTCACGTTCAACATTTACTTCAAAAGTTTTTTACTTTTTCCTAATTAACTTATAGCGCATATGTTTGCTGCAAATTCTCGATTGAAGTTGAAAATAATTATTTCATCTGACACTAGCTTTAAGTAGAAATAAAATTTAATGTTCTGAACATTTGTCAATTAAAAGTAATGTTGAAATGTTGATCACTAAAACGATTTTTGCTAATCATTGAAATTCCAGTCGAGTATTTGGCACAAATATTCTAAATAAGTAAAACTTAAATTTTTGCAATTTTCCGAAAAATGTTTACATAAGTTATTGCTGTTTTTCCAATAACAACTGTTTGTACATATAAATAGCTGCAAACTATCTTTGAAAAGTTCAACTAAAATTCAAGTTTAATTTGATTATTTTGATTTCAACTTTTGAGTGATACAAATAGTTTTAAATTTGTTCAAATTATTGAAACTTGACGTTAATTCGATTGGAAATCGTTATCACAAAAATGCTAAAAAAATATGAATTCAGGTTATTTGAAATTTATTTTTGGGGCAATTGAATAGTTTGAGTAAAGAGAATATGTAAATAGTATTAATTAGTATTCATTTGTATATAGGCAGATACACCACCGCAAACACCGCCTGCTCTGAAATTGGCATCAATGCAATTACTCCACTCAGAAAGTGGTGCACTCACATCAGAACAGGTGAATTGTGTTGCGCCAAAAATAATCACTTATCGCAATCAAGGGGAACAAATCGGACAAAGTGGCAATACTTCACCACCAACTCAAAGTAAGCAAACTTCCATTAAAATGAAGCTCTATCTCATTCATTTATCACGGGTTGATCTCATTTTTCTTGTTACTTAAACTTGTAGTTTGAGAAAAAATTAATTCATTATCTTATTTTTGCTCACACGGAAGCAAACCAACAAAACACGATGTTCTGAATAAAACTCAAATTAAGTTTACGAGTAAAATGTCGAGCAATTACTCATACGCTCGTAAATTAGTGCAAATCTTTTTAAAGTAAATATTAGTTTTGTGTGAAATACCTTTATAAACAAACAATGGTTTGTTGCTATCATTAATTAATTACAACATCGTCTAAATAGTCTAATATTACAAAGCCTTGACTTATCGAATTATTTTGGTTTTATTCAATTTCAAGCCTTGAATCTTAAGCTCCGATTACATAACAACATGACTTGAGTTAACATTTTTATTAACATTTCTTTCTTATTAACTTTAAACTTGTGCCAAATTCTATATTTAATATAAGATTAAGTAATTTTATTTTTATAATAACTTATGTATCTTTAAATAAAGGGGAAGTTATTTATAACTTTAACTTATATCAGATCTACAGCTTTAATGAGTTACAGTATCAAAATATTAATATTTTTGTTCAACACTTTATCTATTGCACGAAGATTTTAAATTAAACATTTTAGTGGATATTAAAGTGAATGAATGTGTTTGATGGGGTCATATATCGAAAGGTTTCATTCACTATTTTTTTCGAAATCATAATTTTATTAAGAGAGCCATAATTTAAATTTTTCGCATAAAACTTATCAGATTATGATCTATTAATAACAATAAAAAGCCATAATTTTATTAAAAATAATGGCGGAAATTATTTTTATCTTAAACAAAACTCTTTAAAACGTTGTGCTTATACTGCATAAGTATTGATAACAATAACTGTTTGTTATAATCGAGATATGATTACTTATAAGTTTTAACATAAACAATATTTAGATATCAAAATGCGTAATAATTTGTCTGAACTTTGGAGTATATTATTAGTACAGAAAAGATATTGGTATTGGTATTAGTTAGAGATAGAAGCCTAAGAGGCTCTATAGTCGAGTTATTTAACATTCGGCATTCAGCAAAGCAAGCATTTTGATTGGATTCTCTAATTTATTGTATGAAATAATACAGAAAATAATGAAACAAAGTTACATTTGACATTAGCCTTATCTTTAGGAAATATCTCTCATAACCGTTGTATCACTAATAAAGGAAAGGCATACTCATAGCGATGGAAAACAAATGTCCGAATGCATTGGACAGCAACTGACAAGCGAGTGAATGACAATAATTCATGCTTAACTTGTAGTTATGTCTGTTATGGCATAGTATGTCTGTTATGGCATAGCAACCGCATTGCAATTGCACGCATTCAATATAATTAAGCAGTGCTGTGGCAAAAAAGGACACACCATTATTGCAGCAAAATTCAGTAGTGGAAGCAAATGCTGGCTCGCATGCAAGATCGCCAAACATGATAGCAGTATAGCAGTCAGTGTCATTTTCAGTGCTCAAACTGAATTTGCACGTCATGCTGTGGTTGTGCGATCTGACAGTATAAAAGCCAACTCAATGCTATTATTATCTGATGTCGCAAATAATATTAACGTTAAATTTAGTCTATCGAATACTGTCACTTATGTAGGAGGAGATACTTGGGCTCTAACCCTCATCCAAACTCAATTATAAAAATGCAACTATAGATTATAGAAAGCAATACCACGCCCTGTAAAACCCATTTAGATTGGTTCTAATCAAATTCAATTTAGACCATTTTGCTATTGTAACACACTTTCAGCCACAATATATTTTAAGTAATGGCACATCTAATAGCTCTTATGGAACTTCAAACCCTTAATAGATCATAATTTGTTATCTTAATGCAAATAATCAGAAGTCTATCTAATGATTTATATTATATTTCTGTAATTACAGTCTATGGAAGTGACTTTAGGATCACAAGTGACAATCTCTCTGAGGCCAGTCATACATTTAATAACATAAGTTCTGCAGTTCATCATCAGACACAGGGCAACAGTAACAATAACAACAACAACAAGTAGAAGTAGGATTGCATTATCACTGAATTAACAACGACTGCTGATTCATCTGCCTTTTGTTGTGCAAATAAATTATTTTTGGTCAGATCACCATTCTATACAACACAACACACACTACCAGATAGTGATACTAATGTTGTAAAATTAGGTACTGTACATATTTATATGAAATATAGACATCTGTTCTGCAAATATGAACTTTAGCCACTTCTTCATGAAAAAATGTTAAGGAATATAAGCAATCGATTCTTGTTATTCGGCCAGCATTGACATGAAAAATCATATAAACTCAAAGTTAGAGAGACCACACTTGTGTACATACAACTTGAATATGGATGTAACTAAAAGTGATAATAAACAGTTGCTTACAGTTAGATAAAATTCACTGTTTTATCATAATATTATTATAACGCTTAATGCATTTATCAACACATATAAATCAAATTTTATTTTGAATTTAAGCCTAAAACTTGAGTTTTAGATTATTATTATTATTATTATTATTATTATTATTATTATTATGCAACTTATCGTTTCAAATAAAAAGTCATGTTTTATTACCAAAATATCAGTTGACATCTTTATTAGCACATTAGCGATCAAACTTACATAACTCTGCTTTCCTTATGTCTAATTTAAGCTTATCTACAGTTAAGCGCCAGCTCTAAATCGGAAGAAATTAAAAACTCTAATGCACTTAAGATCATTGAAGTTCTCAGAGCATTAATTTGCCAGAACTGGTATACAGGTATACAGTACTTGTACTGGAATAATCTGTATTTAATATTTCAAAGTTTATTACTTATATTTATCTCATTTAATTAGAATTAAATTAGATCTCAAGGAAATAATTTTATAAAAATGTTTCCATTAAATCCTTTAAGATTTCTAATGATTTTTAAAGACTGCGAAGCTCTTCGTCTTTTCCGATGTGCTCCATATTTATTGAAAATTTAACTCTAAGTTAAAAAAATATAGTTTTCAAACTAAAATTATTGAATAAAGTGCAAGACTGGAGAAGATCAGTCACATTTTTGATTGATTCAAAATGAAGAGCAATACAAGTCTTATAAAACTAATACGATATGTAGAACAGGAGGCCTTTTCTCATCTCAGTTTTCATTATATAAGTGCATTATTTACAGGTTGTCATCCAGGATTAAGGCAGATCCAAATCTACATAGTAGGTGATCCTGACCCTACCATTGTGCCGGATTTGACCCCATGTTTTGCGTCTCTAGCACTGCATGTAAGAGCCCACCCGTCAATTTTTATACATTTACAAACTCGATTGGATACCCGTAAAGCTCAGCACATTTAGAATCAACAAAAAATATTTAAATAAAAAATATGTCGACATCAATCATATTTGATTTTGTTTGCAAATTTGTGGTATCACTGATAAGTTTTTGTGAGCCTCGCAATTAATAATATGGATTTAAGAAAATTAAAACTTTTTTTAAGGGAATTGGGTTATTCTAAGCTTTGTTGATTGATTAGACTTCTGTTTGTGAGCAGCCACTGATTTTTCCTAGCTCTATAAAACTTTGATTAAAGATATTTTAATTTTAATAAAATTTCTAATCTTTAAATTGATGAAAATTTTATACCAAATTTTATTATGACTGCCTGTGAATGCTTTTCTTTTTTTAAAGAATGGCATTTACTTAATGGTCAAGTTTCAAAATCTGTCAGTTCTCAACTCGATATTTAAGTCTCAAAATAAACTGATTCATAAAAAAGATTTTATAAATTATCAATAAAACAAAATTAATTGTTTCTAACATTTCTTTAAACGAAATCAATTTTC
>JAUJYT010001281.1:0-12206 GCA_033996565.1 Nanhermannia nana
AAAACGACAGAACTTTATTTGGATGACATCAGAACGAAGGCCTGTAATTCATCAGGAGAGCCAACTATATTGCAGCAAACGGTTGCCACTGCTTGTGTTGATGGAAACAACTTATTGGGTCCGGTGGTGGGAAAGTTTTGCATGAATTTAGCGATTCAAAAGGCAAAGGAATCAGGAATTGGTTGGGTTGTGGCTAAAGGTTTGCATCAAATTATATAATTACTTAAATTAAATCATTTTAGCACTAAATTAAATATCTTTAGGAAGTAATCACTTTGGAATCGCAGGCTTTTATAGTATGCTTGCTTTGGAACATAACCTTTTGGTTAGAACTGATTAATCCAAATATAAGATTCACTTTATGTTTATCTATGAAATTATTAGGGAATGTCATTCACAAACGCATCTCCATTAGTGGCCACAACCAGAGGAAAGGAACCATTTTTTGGAACAAATCCATTATCATTAGCTGCGCCGGCAAACAATGGCGAGAGCTTTGTGCTGGATATGGCAACTTCTGTGGTCGCTTTGGGCAAAGTGGAGATCGCAGACAGAAAGGGAGAATCCATTCCCGAGGGCTGGGCTATCAATAAAAGCGGACAATCGATTACAGATCCAAAACAATTGCACGCATTGCTGCCATTGGGAGGACCAGAAAAATCAAGTAATTAAGTAAATGAAAGACAACTTTTTTATTTTAATTAATAATCACTTTATTGAGGCGGTTATAAGGGTTATGGTCTCGGAATGTTAGTCGAGATATTTTGTGCTGTTTTGAGTGGTTCTGCAGTCGCACCTAATGTCAGAAAATGGAACGACAATCACATTACCGCCAATTTGGTAAAAATAATCATTAATTTAATTAAAATTAATTGTTTTATTTTGTGGAAAAGGGTCAGTGTTTTATTGCCATAAATCCCGAATGTTTTGCTCCGGGATTTACTGATCGAATGTCTGACTTAATAGACTCGTGTCGTAGTCAAGAGCCGGCAACCGGTAATCCAAATGTTCTGATAGCTGGAGATCCTGAAAAAGAGCACATGAATAAGTGTGACGCTCAGGGAGGTATTGAATACCATCCAAATCAAGTCAAGTTTGCGGTAATAATAGATCTAATTTTTAACTCTTAGCAAATAAACTATTAATTTGTTTCTATTAATAGAATGACATCGCTATCAAACTCAACATAAAACCACCAAAAATATTAAAATAATTAATTATTTTTAGCTTTAAATTTGTTGTGCATAAGAATATTCAGAATTTTGATTTATAAACTGTTTAACATTAATGCTTTCGCATTTGACATGAGCTCTTATAAGTCCTTCCCTAATATCTTCACCAAAAGGCGCTTTTGCCATAATATCAACTTTTCTAATCGATTCTTCATCTCTAAGAATCAATTCCGGAAACTTATGTTCATTCAATAATTTCAAAATTCCATTCCATGCGATCATAACTCCATTATCAGTGCATAATCTTTTAGAGGGAACAAAAACCTCTACATCTTGTGATTTACAAAAATTTCTAATAGAGTTAGTAATAAACTGATTGCAAGCACAGCCACCGCTTATCACTAATTTGATTGGCTGTCCGTCTATTATGTTCTCATCAATAATGTAAGTGAAAGCGCGTTGAAGTCTCTTAATTAACATAAAAGTAATCGCAAATTGAAGTGAAGCACAGATATCCGGCGCTTGAGGTAAGACTTGATCGGGCGCTAAGTCTACTTCTTTTTCAGACTCATTTATGGCTTTATTTATCATTCCATGAAATCCAGCGAAACTGAACTGACACGAGCGGTGGTATTGGGTATAAAGTGGGTAAGTGTTGAGGCGATTGAAATACGCGAACGGATTACCAGATTTGGCGCATAACTCGAGGGCTGCGCCACCGCTTATTTCATTATAAGGCGGACCAAGATTTTTAAGTTTAAGTCTTCGCGCCGTTTTGTCCAACAGATCTCCCGGCGCATCGTCTATAGAGTCACCCAATAATTGAAATTTGTTTATGTCTCTGACCAGTGCTAACAGACAGTGACCGCCGGATATCAATAGAGTGACGAACGGAAAGTCAAGTTTATTATCGATTAAAGCGATCAAAGCGTGCGCTTCCATGTGATGGATAGGTATTAGCGGTTTATTATATTTTAGAGACAATGCTTTCGCGTAATTCTTGCCGATCACTAAAGACAGAGGAAGTCCAGGCCTTAGAGTCACCGCAATTGCTGTCAACTGTTGAGGGCCCATATCAGACAATGCGAGACACTCTCGAACGCAGTCATCAATGCAAGACTTGTGCAGATTTCGGGCCACCGGAGGAATGATTCCTCCGTTCGACAAATGCATTGCGAGTTGTGATCGACACACGTCTGACAGCACTTGTCTCTTGTGGTTCACTATTGCTATTCCCGTTTCATCACAAGAGGTCTCGATTCCTAACACTGTCTGAGAGGAGAACAAAACGCTTTCCACTCTTTGCATTCCTCTATGTTTAACACAAACACAAAAACGTCTCAAAACTATATTCAATAACATTATTAGTAAACAAATATAATTATTATATTAATACTTATTTATTACTATCAATAATAGTAAACATTAAATAGCTTTTGAACAGTTACTGCTTTTGAAAACCAATAAAAACGATAAAAACATGTTTAAAGGGCAACACATGTTCTCCACTCAAAAAGTATAGAACAATATTATTGATAACTTTGAGATCCCTATTGTACTGTTATATAACTATTAAAAATGTACAAAATTGCCTTCAATTCACTTATTTAACTAAAATAAATCACAATTAATCAAAATTTAAGAACCGTTTTGTTTTGGTCTTTATTATTATTTTTCTTCTGATTAATAAAATAAACGAATAAATAAACTTTTAGTTAAAACTTAAAAACTTTTAATGACGAAAAATACGTGTAGAAAGTACTGAAGATTTACTCTAAAAATACTTTTAATTAACTATAAACAAAACCAATTTTAAAATGTTGCTCATCATTGCGAATGAGTCTTATTTTAAGTAAAATATGATATAATAAATTGCATAACATCTTATTCCAAAAATGCTTTATATTTAAAACACTTGATTTACTGTATTTAAAAATATATATTTAGAGATTAAAAATATTAAGTACATTACATTGAGATAACTTTGGTTAATAAAATTGAACTAAAAGACACGAGTTATTAATATCAATAAAAAATATTAAAATATAATTTTATGTTCAAAAGCCATATCTATTTCTGCAGACATCAAACGGTTTTAAGAAATAATCTTCTGACAAAACTATTCTTATGTTAAGTGAGAACATATCTTACATAGAATTAAATAAATTTAGTTCTTGTATAGAGAGGTAAACCATAGACAACAGGCGCGGCACCGATTAAATGCTTGAGTTTACAAACATTTCTTGACATACAAACGGCTTTTGTTACTGACATCACATCTTTGCTTTTCTTAGAATCTTGTTTCCAATTAGAGAACCAATGATTCAATAGTTGATCAGAAAATTTATCGATATCTTTGTCAGTCACGTCCCAGAGGACGCCCACATAACAGGGCGAGCCGTTCATAATAAACCGATAGGGCGTTCCGTAAGACTCTAATTGCTTGCCCTCAGAAAACAGTTTACCACTACTGCAGCCGATTATAAGAGACGCAGAATTGATAGCACAGCCGTCCAGACCTTCAGGAATTGCCCGATAATATGAAGCACCGGCGCCGTGACCGAAGAATATGTATACGTCTTTAGACTCAAAAGCATTCCTTAACTCATGAGGTTCTGGCGCTCTTCCAACGACTCCTTCCCAGCCTTTGACTGACATAAAAGTGTCTTTAAAATACTCTTCAGTTTTGACCAAATTGTCGGAAGGATTTAAAACATAATAAACATTCGTTTCATCGATTCCATTGGCAAAGACATCATCTTTGAAGGCGTTCACCATTAAAGAAAGTATTCTGACTGAAGGCGTTCGGAATATCGACTGATTATAGGATAGCAAAGAAGGCAAAGACTCGAATGGAAATGATTCTAAAGACTTGTCGAGTATAAGACCAACCGGTGATATATTATAAGTGGTAAAAATTGATTCTTTGTTTTCAATCACATAAACAGAAACAAATAATTCTTCGTATTTTGAATAGCATTTAGAAATCAAATGAATTGATGGCGAAGTAAACAGCAATTTCATGGCTGTCTTATATTCACAATATTTTAAAGAAGGCAACGATTCAATGACAACATTGAGCAGCTCTTCGCTCACGCAACACAGCTTTTCTTTCTTCGCAAACTCAAGAATAAATGCACTTAATTGGAGACACATTTGCTGATAGTCTTCATTGAGAAGTTGGCCAAAAAGTATTCCTCTGAAGGGTCCGAACCATTTCTCTTCAACACTTCTCAATAAAATCATGAGCTCTTCATCGAGAGAAAACCGCAACCGCCAGAAAGTTTCTCTGTCTTTATTAATAATGGATGAGTTGGATCTCTCGATTATTTCATTGAATTGTGAGACAAAATGTTTGATTATCTAAATTTACAGACAATTTTTTAATTTAATAAAATAAAGAATGTTTATCAACAATACCTTTTCGGGATCGCATTTAATTTTAAGGAAAACAGGTTTTCTTCCATTTTGAAAGCGACAAACCAACAAATCTGGAATCTTAGAGCCGTTTTCAATCGATGATATCTGTATTACTCGCCAATCATTTGGCAAAATATTAATTAATGAATTAATAGAATTATTCGAATTATCGATTCGATCAAAAATTAGATCTTTTGTATCGTATTTGAATTCTTTTTTAAATTTTCTTTTCTTCTCAGCAATGAATAAATTTCGATAACGAAAGGACGAAGAATTTGAAGACTCGGAAAAGTGAAACCCAACTACGTCTTCACTAATATCTTTGCGCAACGAATATATTCGTGTTAAAAGCTTATGAACTGATACATAAATACTAGCGTTTGGATGCGATGACATCAGTTCCAAAACTTTGAATAAGGTTTTAATAATTGATTCTAAATCGTAAACACTATTCTCTGAAAACTTTCCACAAGTCGTTGAATTTTCATTAATATTCAACATTTCCTGAAATACTTCGCCCAATGATTCCATTTCATCAAAACTCTCAACGCTATCATTATCTGATAGTTCGATAATCAAATCGGTAGTCAAGGGTTTGGTTTGTTTTTCAAGCGTTTGCTTATTTATATCTAAAGTTTCTCTATTTTCTTTCAAAGACGCCAAACGAGATCTTGTGAAGCGTTCAATAGCTGTTGAGCTTTGCTTTGCACTCATATCCAATCCAATCAAGTTATCAATCGGTTCTTCAGCAGTTAAAGGGTTTGCTTCCGAAATTGAAAGTGATCGCAATATCGAATCGTTTTCAGAATTAATTTTTCCCACTTTTCGATTACTCTTTAACTGCGATGGAATTGCTTTAGTCGTTGAGGTTGTGACTATTTCGGTCTTTTTCTTCTCTTTAAATTCTTTATAAACAGCATTTTTGAGCGCAACCATATAGTCCTGCAATTCATCAGTTTTGAACTCTTTCTTCTGTTTGGGCGCCTTTGGCATTAAGGGCTTATTTTTGTGTTGAGGCGGAGATGGCGTATGAAAAGTGGTATAACTGGACACACTTTCGAGCATATTGTTGTTGTATTCAATCCATATGTGATCCACAAATTGGTTGTACTTGAGTTGCCATAATTGCAATTTGCAAAAAGATTCACAATAGAGTAGTTCTGACTGAATCATACGTTCCTCATAACTAAATGCTGTTAAACGCGTTATTTCATTGCACGTTCTGATGGCGTCTTCGAATTCTTTGTTTTCGATTTGATATTTGGCTAATTTCTGAAAGAGACGAAATTTTAAGCCTTTGGCTAAACCATAATTTTCCAGTTCATTGACAGACATTTTGTGCGACTTTTTACTATCATTTTTGAGTATATCGTCTAATCTTAATCTCAATATATTGCAAGTATAGCTTTCTAATGAATTCAAGTAAATGTCTTTCAATTGCCTCAAAATATATGTGGAATCGTTTTCTTCGGCACAAAGATTATTGATATTGATTTCAATTTTAATAAGAAATAAATCAATAGAATCAGTAAAATCTGTTTCATCGTCAGTACATTCACTCAATAGTGAATGAGTTGATCTCTTATTATTCTGACCAATAAAACAGTCCTCATTATCGCTCTGGCGGTTTCTCATTCCATAGTTCATCAATTTTTTCTTAATATCCCATAAATTGAAGTTTTCGTGTTCGCAAACATGAGTATTTAATTCATCACAATTTGATTCACAATAAGTAGGATTTACTGACACAATGGGATCGTTTTTATACTCACTCTTCACTACCGGACGCTTATTGCGAGTATAGGTTCCATTCATTGCTGCCCTCGTGTCAGGAGATATGGTCGACACTGAAGAATTGGATAAAAATACTGAACCCGAAGCGGACGGTTTAGATGAGTGCGAGACAAATAAACTGGAAGAAGCATTCATTAGCTTTGTTTGTGCCGAATATTTGTGATCACACAACACATCAAATTCTGAACCAATTATAAGCAATTTCGAGAGCCTATCAAAGTATAAACAATTTTTCATTTTAAAGAATGTTAACAAACAATAAAAAGCAAATCAATTACCAAATGACAGCACATTGACGTCGCGCTAACTTAATGATAGAGTTATAGTAAAAGATGGCGTCGACAGGCATTCCGATATTCATATAGAAATTTGCAGATAATTCCATTGCTTTGAAAGAGAAGTTAATGACTGCAAACCTGTACCACATGGGGTCCAGACCTCCAGTATTAATGACCATATTTTCGTTATTACTTTTATTTTGCGCGGTAAGGAATGAATGCCAGCGCTTGAGTATACAGACAGCCATTTGAATCGGTTCTATAAACTCTTGGAAATAATTTGTGTACAAAAACTGATTGCCATTAAATTTTGAAGCAATCATAAGCGCCAACCCTTTTATATAATAGCGATTAATAGTTAGCTTTTGGAGATATTCCGACTCCAGGAAAGACTTCAACAGAGTGGCAGCTCTTTCTCCATTGCCAGTCAACAAATCCAATTCACATTTTACTAACAAAATAAGTGAAGTTCCGTAGGTGTCAGGCATTGACTTTTCTAAAGTATTAGCAGAACATCTGTTCAGACAAGAAACTGCTTTTGCGACGGCACCCAATTGTATATAAGTTTTAGTGACATAATAACAAGCAGTTAAACCAATTTCTGATTGTTTTGCGCAATACTGTCGACAAAACTGATCCAAAAGTAAAGCGGCTTTGAGTTGGTATTCATGCATACTATAGATTCCAAACACTTGATAGACAGCACTTATATTGTAATACACTTTAAGCTTAACGAGTGAGTCATCAGTTATAGAGTTATCTTTCATTCCTTTGATTAGCGCTTCATTCCATTGACGGATCGCTTCTTTAAGCGGTTCCACCATTTCAGCCATGTTATTAATGTTAACCACATTTGACATATTGTTTGACTCGAACTTTGACCCCTTATTGACCGGAATGTCGTTCATTATTAGATTTCGAGTCGCATAAGATTTAGGGACCGTTTCATCGCCTTCGAGACACTTTTCCTCCTCTTTGATGACTCTGTTCTCAAAGTTTCGCAAATTTAAGAGAAAGAGTTCGTAATAAGTGTTGGCTATCAGTAGACGAGTGGGTCCTTCGCTCACACATTTGCACTCATCGGTCATGTGTTGGAAGAGTGCGGTCAGTACTGAATCAATGACTGACTTATCATGCGGTGGATTATCACTAAACCAGGTGGCGGTCGATATAATCCATTTGAATGGATCGCAACGCCATTTCCCATCTCTTCCTCTCTTCATATGTGTGTCGTCTCTACTCTTGATTTTCATAATTATACAACTCTTAGCTTTAGTTGACTTCGATGTCAATGAAGTGGTTTTTGATCTTTGCCTGCGATTCACTGTTTTGCCAGTGTTTGAGTCATCGGTGAAGTTATAGACATCACTGCTCTTCACTCGTAATATATGAGACATTTTCGTTATTACTTTCAATTAAAGCTATTTTAATACTAAATTTTCAGTAAATATTCATTTAATTAATCATTTCTTTTATAATTAGTTGTAATAATAGTAATAATAGTATTAATACTTATTATCAATAAAAATATTAATTAAAAGTAATATTAATATAAAATCATTTTAATTGAAACATAAAAGAAATTGTTATCAATTGAACGAAGGCATAAGTCGTTTGCCTCCAAATCAGTCAAAACACACATTTCAATGCGTCCCACACTTATTACTCACTTATGATTGGCTTAAACTTTGCCTCAAAAACGTCACAAAATTGGAAAATAAAACAGATTTTAGTGATTGTCTCACATATTATAAAACACATTATAATCTCAAACTTTGCGAAACGTTTTTTATGTATTAAAACATTATTGACATTAATGACAATATTTGGCAATAATAGGACTTGAAGTAAACCATTGAAAACACTTTAAATTAAATATATTTAAAATCTAAATCACATTTGACTTGAAAACAATGTCAATAAACAAACAAAGGTTTGTATTAATATTTTGTTTTATTTTAAATGTTTTGAAACAAATCAAATCAAAAGATAATATATAAACAAATTTGTTGTCAAAAGTGTGAAAATAAGTTCTGGAGCTATAGTCTGTTCAGAAGAGACCACACTTGAAGGCGATATAACAATAGGGACGAAGACTGTAATACACCCGACGGCTGTCATAATCGCAGAATTGGGTCCTATTGTTATCGGTGACTGTAATCTAATTGAAGAGAACGTAAGAATAGTGAACACAGACACCAGTCCTATGATTATTGGTTCGCATAACGTGTTTGAAGTCGGGTCTCATAGTGAGTCACCACAAATCGGTGACCACAACATACTGGAGTCCAAATGTCGTGTCGGGAAAGAGACCCGTATTTCAAACGGTTGTGTAATCGGTTCCATGTGTTCAGTCAATTGTCACCAATTATTACCTGAAAATACAGTTATATTTGGATCCGATTGTAAGCGACGAATACAACACGAAAAGCCGGCGCAACAGACCTATCAGTTGGACTTTTTAAGTAAAATATTACCTAATTATCAACGAATTGAGAAACCAAACTATAAGCCCTCTAACACTAACCCGCACTCACCTAATACTCCTATTCAACAAAACAATAGTAATAATAATAATAATGATTCAATGTCTGCGAGTCTGTCAAAACCTACTTCTGACTGATTCGCTCTCATCAATAGTTTTAATTTTTAAATATTTATTATTTATTTTAAATAAATGTCTTTTAAAATAATGTAACAATTTTTACAAAAATAACTAGACATGACTTCTATTGTATAAATATATTTGTATATCATATAAAAAACATTTAAACTATTATTCTGATAAAAATAAAATTTTATACTAACTTTATAAATGGTTTTTTGTTTTTGTAATTAGATTGTTATTTTTTATTAATATATTTTTATGAATAATCAGATTTAATGAAGACTTAATGCTAATTATAAATAGTTATCTCATTCATTCCGAGAATTTCTTTTCGTTTGTTTAAAAGTTGAATACCTATGAGATTATCAGCGTTTCGTTGTTGTCATACAATATTAGATAAGTATTGAATAAACTTTTGCAGCACTACGTAAGATATAATCTCTAATAAGCTAACATCCTAACTGTCCCGGAACAGAGTTTTTAATTTTTTTTACAAATGGAGAAATAAATATTTGATAATTTCTAATTAAATAAGTCATAAACAGTTATTCAATAGTCATTCAAAGTTATTGTTACCGCATAACCGCTCTCGATAGTTGATTACATAATTGAAAACATTGAATATATGATAAATCACAATATCAATCAAACTGTTTGGTATCAGATTTAGAACTATTGAAATCGAGTTTTAGAACTAACGGGTTTAGAAAAGAGAATTAGTTACAGATTGAACTTATTTATATACAACGCTTACGTAAACTATAGAAAGGTTAAAAGTGTAAGAATAACAGTTACGCACATCATTTTATATATAATAGATATAATGTTTAAATTACAAGTTTTATAATAAATAAAGTTTGTAACTAATAATCAATTACTTAAAGTAAAACATTTTTTGCACCTAAAATATGCCAATTTTTAAAACTTTATTTACTTAAGACTGAGCATTCTAAGTTCTTTTTTGTCCTAAGAGCTACTGAAGAGGCTGAAGAGCACCAAAAATAAATTTCTTAAATAGTGTTTGGAAATATTTGAAAAACGCCAAAACAACGTTGAGGTGATTCATGATATTTAAATGAGTTGATTCTGTCAAATACTTGCAGTGCAATTAATCCTTACTCTGCAAGTGTTAAATCTCCCGGAAATAGCAACATAGGGCTGTCACTCAATTAATCAGCAACACCGCTATCCTTGGCTTTGAAATATTTATCAATTATATTCTTTTCATTTGAAAGTGAGTGTTATGAACTAATTCTGTTAAAATGGCTGAAGAATTACCATTTTTGAATAAATTCAATGAATTTACTGATTTACTCGTAAAGAAAGGAATTTACGATGAAACAAGTCTTTCAGATCTAATGGTAGGTGTGATTCGCCCAAACTTTTCAAATGCATGTATTGCCGATTCGATTAATCTATTTTTCTGTTATAAAAAAAATATTAGACAAATACCGAAGAAAATGATAGCGAGACTAAACTGGAGCGCATAATAGCACACATGGAAACGAGAGATCCCGAAGACATTGATAAGTTTGCAATAGTATTGCGCGACTCAGAACTTGTCAAAGAAGAAATGTTTGCGACCCGTGACGAAAGTGACAGCGTTGTACATGATGTCAAACGTATACTTTTAATTCGCTTCAAAGATCTTCTTTCGTCTCCAAAAGCTTGTGGCGAATACATTACCGTTAAAAAAGCTGTAAAAATAAAGGGCACTAAACATGGCGACGTTTATAATATGACTTCAAGACCTCGAGGGTTTTGTATTATTATCGACAATCAACTATTCAGTGTTCCTAATTTGCCCTTTAGAGAAGGTTCAAGAGCTGATGCCGACAGACTTTCAGACGTGTTTTCTCAGCTTGGATTCAGTACATTTCGTTATACCAATCAGACAAGTAATCAAATGCAAGATTTGTTAAAACGATTATCAATAAATCCTGAGCTCTCATCTCATGACGCATTAGCTGTGATTATTCTCTCGCATGGGGTCGAAGATTCTATTTATGGTTCGGATGGCTCTTTGCTTGAAGTGAACGATATTCTAAGTTTATTTAACAATCGTAACTGTCGTTTAATGATAAATAAGCCTAAAATGTTCTTTTTGAGCGCTTGCAGAGGAAGTAAGTTTTACTTGACTATTTGAAGGGCAGAGAAGCGAATCTTTATTATTATTTACTTTTTGTTTTATAACTTTTTAACATACAATTCATGAATAATAAATTGCATGTAAACCATATCAGATCAAAAGGACCCGGGAATTGAATTTTCTGAGTTGCACTCATTAGGGGGACCACCGGGTGTACATTTTTCCGATAGGGGGCCAATTGAGTCACGAGTGCCGACGTGGGGCGACATGTTTGTCTATTTTTCAACAGTTACTGGTATTTAACGGCTATTTATTAAATTATAAAAATTTTTTTTTATAAATCATTACTTAATGAAAAATTATTATTATTTGCTTAAAAGGTTATATGTCGCTTCGTAATCGCAATACTGGTTCGTGGTTTGGCTATGAGTTGGCTTATTCGTTAGCTGAATACGCACATGCAGAACACCTAAATGATTTGGTGACTATAAAAGTTGGTGAAAGATTACAAGAAAGAGAGACATATTGTGATGGAATTGTTGGGAAACAAGCAATTGAAACACATATCAAAGGACGTCTCAAAAAACTATATTTTAATCCAGGCTTTTAACCATTTTATCATTACCACTCGTTTAGTCCGAGGACCAAATTGTTTAAATAGTAATTACTGACATTTATTAACATTTTGTAGGGCGTCGTCCATTTAGTACGTACGCAAAAATTGTCTATTCCTAGACCCCCCTTCCCTCTGTGTACGCATTTTCACACGTGACCTAATGTTAAACATATAGGAGAATATGAGTTTGTACGATGAAGACTGACCTAATGTTAAACATATAGGAGAA
>JAUJYT010001282.1:0-12187 GCA_033996565.1 Nanhermannia nana
TACTCTAATATTTTTAAAAAGTGGTTTCTCGTAAAAAATGAAAAATTAAATTGAATTATTATATAAATAAAAAATACCTTTGCAATACCTTAAAGTTCGCATTTTTTTCATTCATCTCTTTATAAATCACATTATCTAATCTGATATTATGCACGGATTCACAATGTCTAAGCGCTTCATTTTTATCAAGAGTTAAATTTGTTCTCATAAATATTCATAATTATGAATCCAAGTGAAAAATTTAAAAGAAATATTTGCTTTGTTTCACATGATTAAAAAATATTTGTTCTATTTTTCATAACTAATACAAAGAATTACTGTTAATTATAAGTAAGAAAGAAATAGTTATAGAAGAAAAACCTAAAACCGACCCTTAACTCATATTATAATAATCTAATGAAAATAATTCCTTATTATGAAAACTCCTCGAGGGTTAAGAATAATGAAATTATAGATGTTATACAATATATAAGTAAGCTTTATATTCATCCTCAATAGTCAAAGCCATGACTAAATATTTTCATAACAAAATTAGCCATTAATAGCATATTAGTTTTGATCAAAGTTTTTATAGTGTTATATAAATTCAATGTTTTCTTTTTTCATATTATACTTGTATTTAACAGAAAAAGAAATATTTGGGTGACATGAATAATGCATTTTATTTGATTTTTTACAAAAATTGTATTTTAAAAAGAATTAAATTATAGTTTAATTCCTTAGAATTTAATTTGATTTTATATTTATTTATTGATGAATAAGTGCTTCTTTTAAAATGAAAATAGATTTTATGAAAACTCAAATTTTAATGAAATGGTCTTCATATAAAAAAAACTTATTTTTCAATTTTATATAATATCACATTTTTCCCTATTCAGAAAGAATAATAGCTTTCGTGAAAATGATTGTACGAATAGCTATTGTACGATAGTATAAAATCTCGACTTAACGTATGAGCAGTTATCGACTACCGTAACATAATTACAGTAAAAACTCGTCTTAAAAAATATCAACTTTAAGAAAATGATTGCTATTTTTCTCAAAGTGCCTGACTTTTGATGCCAATTATTGACTGAGAAATTTTTTCTAACACTTTTAGCTTTTCTTGGAATTGATATAATGATCATGCATTACATGCATAAACATTTTTTACATAAAGCTGTCTCTGGTGTTACACAAACTTAGAATATGGAGACACTAAATATTGACTTAATAATTGGCAGTCAGTCTGTTCTATTATAAACTATAATTTATGCGCTCATATTATGCTAAGCTATGCTATGCTATGCTATGCTATACTATGCTATGCTTATCATAATTCTGTTTATACACGAACACATTTCTGGCCCTTTTTTAAACTGATTATAAGCTAAATTGAACTTCAGGTGAATAATAATCATTAAAACAGAACTTAAATTCAGACCTTATTTTCAGTAGACTTTTAGAGAGAATAGTTATTATATTTAAAAGAATATCCGCAATAAATTTGTCATCGATTTAGAAAATTATCATAAGCCCTACTTATAAGCGCTGTCTAACTGTGATTCATGCGTTTTTTAGATAATTCCCTAATTTTCCACATGTAATCAATCAATTTTCTAAACTCGAACAATAGTATTATGTAATTGTTTATAATAGAAGTTGAAAACAATTATTAGTCAAAAGAATAGTTTGGTTTTAATTTATTAGTTTTTCTACCCTTTATATTATTGACTTGAATCGTTAGATTAAGCCATAAAAAGTTTGAACACAACCACAGTATTAGATATCAAAAGATTAAATAATGCTTTAATAGCTTCATGCTTTAGATCTGTTTATTTTTTGACTCAATCGCTTGGAAGGCATAAAAACATATACGAACTTCAAATTATAAGCCATTTCGTGAGTTTTGGTATCAGTTTTTTAGTTTAAATCTAATTCATGTTGCAGTCAATATCAGTAATAATATGTAACTTTTCATGATATAAGTATAGGTTTAAAATAAATTATATATTGTGTTTGAGATTAAATCTAGTTTTACTTCTAACTGCCGTATAATTGAATATATATTAATATTCATTGATTTGATTGCTATTCTGATACTCTAATAATAGTTGGTTACACAGTAACTGCTATAACCGGTATAAGTTTATTATTTGACATTGTAATGTTTCTAAATATTATTTAAATATATGTGGATACATAATCCATACCCATTGTTAAGAGATTTTCATTATTGTGAGGTATTTTTTAACATAAGGAGAGTCAACCAATTTTGCTTTACTTTTAGAAGTTCTATTAAATTAACTAAATTAGTCAAAACTAACGGTTAGATTAAGTTTATAAAGCTTAGGCCTTATGGCTCATGGCTTGGGTTACACACTTTACAAATATTTCAATCAATATTTTATTAATTATATTTATATCGTATCGTATCAAACAAAACAAACAAAAACCAAAAAGACTTATCTCTAACTTTTGCTATACGTGTGTCAAAAATGGGTGTAAACTTTTGATACACCCAATACGCCGTGTCTCGAGTGACCTTTTGCATTCATAAATTAATTAGTTTTAA
Organism: Nanhermannia nana; assembly: GCA_033996565.1. Taxonomy (NCBI): domain Eukaryota; kingdom Metazoa; phylum Arthropoda; class Arachnida; order Sarcoptiformes; family Nanhermanniidae; genus Nanhermannia; species Nanhermannia nana. The sequence continues at coordinate 2,555 of JAUJYT010001282.1, forward strand.
ACAAAAATTAAATCAAACAACAGAAAAAATTAATTATATGACGGTTTACTTATATTTAAAGTTAGATTACATTAATGATGTGCTAACTATTAATAAACTAATAGCTAATTAACTTTTTCCTCAATTTTACAAAACACAAGAATAGTTGTTTTAAATGAATTAAGAAAAAACAATAAATCATTTAAAAGTAGGAAATTAGTTCTTTGAGTCATAACATTTGGCAAATGTTTGGCACTATTGAAAGTTTAATGATTATCTGCATTGTTATTAGGTATAGAAATCCTGTCCTGTCGTCATTGAAGCGGTCATCAATTGACCCGCAATACTACCCTTAATAACAGCTTCTTGCAAAAACTCTTACACATAACAAAACCATTACATGTTTAAATAATTGAAGAACTTCTGTTATAATCTTCACATCAATGACTTTTGTTACCGAAAATGATTCTCATTTTCTCTTATTTAACAATCTCCTGTCTTTCTTACCTGCGGTCACATCCATTGGTAATACTGGAAAGCAAGTGGACTGTTACTAATGGCTCTTTCATACGGTTACAATCGTGACCAAAATTTTAACATAAGTGGCAATTTCTGACTTTCATAGTAGTATCTGATTTGATTGTCATAAAGAATATATTTTTTTAATGAGTAAAAATTACTCTCGTTATTGATAAAGCAAAGAATACACATCAGATGTTTTTGTTTCTGAAGAAATCATTTTATATTTATATTTAAATATTGTGTTGGACACTATTTTAGCTTATTTTTAATGCAATTATTTAGAAATACATACCTTTTAGAGTTAAAAAAAAGCATTCTTTGAAGTATTAATTTAAAATTCATTCAAAAACTATACTTTAGGGCTTAGATAGTAATATACTTTAGGGTTTAGATAGTAATATACTGTAGTGTAGTAGTGTTTAACTTACCTGTAATCATATTACAGGTAAAGCCAAATAGTGCTTCAAAGTAATCATAAATGACAGCTAACATTTGGTAACAGTTGAGATGACTAGAAATGAATAATAGCTCTCAAATTAATTATGTCACAAGATTAGTAACTAATTTAATATAAATGAATATTTTTTGTTTCTTAATTGTACTAAAGCTTAGACATCGGGGAAATCAAACAGGAAATATTCAGAGCATATTTATGCAAAGCAGGAAACGAATTAATAATCTTTTTTAAGTATAGCAAAAGGCAAAAAACTATCTAAAGATTCAATACTATAAATACTTATAATAAAAGCAAAAATTTTTTATATTTGAGCGGTTTTGTGTTTTTTCATGTTATGAACTTTAGATTCTGAGTTTGAAAGCTTTAAATTCATTTTAATAAAATCTAAATACAAAATGTCAATGTGTTTAAGGGCTCAAAAATGTATAAATATAAAGAATATTGACTGTACTGTATTATAAGATTACAACAAAGTAACATATCCTTCAAATTTTCCAAACGTTAAATTCTTTTTTTATTATTTTTACGATTGTTCACATGGGTTCACATAATGTGAACATTTTTGCACTCTTCGTGAAAATATTGAACGAAATAAAAGTTTATATTGATTTTAAATTATTATTATGAGAGCTAAACATTTTGATTGTTTGATATTTTGAGAAATTTGAGCTCTATTTGATTCAAATTCGATCTTTTATCAAAACTTTTTTTGAGCCCTATAGAAATGAATAGATTTAGAAATTCTTTTCTGGTCTGTTCTTCAATTCAATTATTCAAGAATATGTGTTGCATGACTAGAAATTCTAATGCAATCTTTTTTATACACCCTTTATGTTATTGAATTGTTATGTAATTTGAAATTTATAATTCATTTATTCCTATTTATTCAGGAAATCAATAAAAGTATAACCAAAACCGAAACTCTGTTATCAGAGCCAACAAAAGCACCAGAGAGTGTCAAATTAGAGCCAACCGAAACATTTACTCGCCATAACTCGTACACTAAATTGGAGTCGACTACAGACACAACACCTAAAGTTATCGATAATCAGAGCAATCCTGAAGTCGGTGCCGCAGAAGAAGCGGATCCAGAACAAGAAGTTGACGTCGATTTAAGCCAATTACAGGTTTCATTACCTAATGTCAAATTTGATTGTAGTGGACGTCAAGAAGGCTATTATGGAGATCCGGATTATAGGTGCGAAGTATTCCACTATTGTAATAGTGAAGGAAAAAGAGACACATTTCTCTGTCCATCAAATTCAAAATTTAATCAGAAAGACATGACTTGTGATACTGATAGTGGAGATGATTTGTGTCAATCGGAGCCTGTTTGGGGTCACAATCATCTCTATCCGTCTTCAGTACAACAGTCATCATCGGCTGCCAGTAATACAAGAGAGAAGAATCAAATTGAAGTCATTGCACCCAAATATGAAACTAAAGATAACGGGTTTAGAGAACCGATTTATGAGATCAAAAGTTATGATACTTTGAGAAAAAACAATCCTAAAAGTGATACTAATAATAACAATAATGATGAAGGTATTGCTCTTTTTATTTAAATTTGATTACAAAACAAACAAATTTTCAACAAATTATTATCAGAATAAATATGTTTAAAGTCTAATAGATCTCTAAAATCAAAGAAATCTAAATAATCAAAAAGATCTCTAAAAGTGTAATAAATTACTTATTCTATAGGAAGTGATTAAATCAAAAACATCATTAATAAGTTTTATTATGACTTTGATCTGGCGATGAATTTCTTGAATTCGCTGCTCTTTAAGACGTTTATTTCAATCTTGATCTTGAGTTTAGCATAAATTCTTATTTTTTCTAAAAAGCCTAAGACTAGTACCGGAATCCCTGACAATGAACTTAAAATGTTGAAAATCAAGACAAGCAATTTTGACAGCTATAGAAAAGAGAACTACTAGACAGACAACTGTATTTTGATGTTAATATGATTTGACTGATAAACTAATATCTCTATCGGATGAAGCGTTAAATTTACAAAAATATATTCAAATCAACAGCCCTTTTATATGAGAGATCGCTATCAATTACTATCGCATTCTTAACAAAATTAAAATAAATTAGTTTTATTCACGTTAAAGATGTGAATATATGATAAAATTGAGTTTCTCTCGTGTTAGAAATTGAGAAATAACTATATATATAGATAACAATCTCTGCTTCAAATAGAAATAATAATGCCTTCTATTATAGTCTATTATAATATAACCTTATTTTTTGAATGGCGCTAATTTAGTAACGAGACCAACTATTTTTATAAATAGCTGTTCTTTCAAACTAAAACCTACAAAAATACCTATACTTCTCAACTCAAAGAGTTTATAAGGAAGATCAGCACTGTAGCAAGAGGTTGGGCTAAGGGGGTTATGGCACCATCATCGTTTTTTGAGTATTTAAGTGTAGTTCTGTTCAATTATTTAATTTTGCTTAAAATTTAATACAGCTTTCGATTTTAGAATGCTTTTAAGGTTAAGATAGGTTACAAGACTGCGGAAGACAATTAAAATATTAATTGATTTAAATAATTCGTAACTTAAAAGCTAAACTTTAGCATTACTTAAACATTAATCAGGAATCAATTTTTAATAATGTTTAAAACTTCAATTATTAAACAATTAATTAATTGATCAAATATTTTTATAATAGCAGTTAATTGTTTAGTAAATCTAAATATTATTTTCTCAACACTTTTTATAGGAAATTCAAATACAAATGATAGCAATAAACTCAATAAAGATAATAATGAAGACAACAATAAAGAAATTAAATTTAATTATTTTGGCGGCAATTTTGGTGAACGTCAACGAAATACTAATAATAATAATCGAAAGAATAATTATAATTATAAAAATAATGGTAAGCATCAAAACTATAGTGATTTTGAAACAGTTATTGAAGCGAATAAAAAAGGCTATAAAGAAGCAAAAGAGAACACACCAGTTGTGAGCCACACCACTGATTCAAATCATAAGAAGCAATCATTTACGCCAACAAACTATCAGAAATCTGTATCGAATAGAGTGCATAATAAGCTGCCAGACATGAATCCAATTCATAACAAAAACTACGAAATCGTTCAATCGGAACATTACATACCGTCTTCTCCACCTGAAACATCATTTCTATCACCACCGGTGCCAACAGAAAAGCCCTCACCAGCAGCACCGCAGGGAATAGTCTCCCACTTTCAAAGGCAAAAAGTAATTGAGTCACCTGTTCGTCAGTTGGCGTCTAACTTACCCTCGAGACCGACCATAAAGTGGCCGAACACAAAACAAGTCATTTTAGAAACATTTTTAACCCAACCCATTAAAACTGAATCCGCAGCACCGCCACCGCCTCCTCCACCACCTCCTCCGCCACAAATTATAAGACACCCAATACCTCAACCAATAACGCCATCAAACAATCAGATGAAGAAATTTAATCAACAAATACAACAAAATAATCAAAACGATTCGCCAAAAGTCTATGAAATACCTCTAGATCTGTGGCCACAAACAAATATTAAGGATAGTTACCAACCAGTCATTATACGAGAAATTTCATCACCACAACCACCACAACACAACCGCTCAAAGTTTAAGAAACAGAGACCACATTCACAACAAAGTCATGTCGAAGAGATATCACATCCAAAGTGGGCTTCAGCTAATCAACAGAATACTGATTCAACATCAGTTCAATTACAAGAGGAACCGACAAAAACTCCTATTATTAATGCATATAATAGTATAGAAAAATTTCAGTACAATTCCGAAAGAGACAACTTTTTATTTAACAAAAATAGAGAACCTGTTTATCAAAACAATGCGCAATCAAATCAAAACTCTTGGAATTCAGAGATAAAAGATGAGCAAAATTATCGGATTAGAGAACCGCCATCTGATTATGCACGACCCACACCGCCTCCAAAGCCCAAATGGGCTCAAGACATGATAGAAGTGATCGAAATACCACAATATCAAACTATTCAATCACAACAACCACTGCAACTCTCATCTCAAAAGCATAAGATTACACACGAAATTTCACCAAATTATAATTTGGACTCAACTTTGTATTATAACAATAAAAATCAACAAAAGCAGGCCTTCGCCGGACAATTATCTAACAGTGGATTTGACACCAAATTTAACACCGACACTAAAGAGTCAAGACCTGTAAATCCTGTCACAACCTTTTTCTACGAACAGTTTAGACCATATAAGTTCACTGACAATAAACAAAAGCCAACTCAAGATAAGCCTAATAAACAATTATATATAGAAGAAAATGCTAACAATGATAATAATAATGAAAACCAATATCAACAACAATTATCTCTAAAGCCAGGAATGGATGACTTAAAGTTCATGTCATTTGATAAGCCTTTTAATCAAATATCAATGAAGAAAATGCCCGGTTATGTACCGGAGATATTACCCCCAACGGAACCATTGAGCAATTCTGAGATATCAATGATTACAAAATTACACAAACCGTTTGCGCAAAATAAGGTTAAAAGTAATTTAAAGCCTTACAAACCAAAGAAACAACAGTTCGTTAACACAGCAAACTTTGTCGACGAACTGCTGTCTGGAGAAAATGGATGGACTCTTAAACAGTTGCAAACAGCAGGATTAGAGGCCGCCTTTTCTAACAATTATCCTGTAATGCCATTAACATCGAGACCAAAAATACCAAAAAGACATTTTGCGACGCCTATGATAACGCATTTTCAGAACAATCAGCAGCCCATTCGTTTCCCATATCAGCCGCAACCACAGCCATCAATGCTTTTACCACAACAGTTGCCATTCCATCATAATCTTCAGGCGCAACCATCTTTTCCAATGCATTATTATGTACCGATCTATCCAATGACACCACAATCGCATAAACAAATAAATCAGCTGAGAATGAATCCATCTTCGCATCCAAGACTTTGGTAATAATTATAAAGTGATTATCACTATCATTGTCATACCTTTTTAGGTTTTATAACAATATTATGGAGAAATCACTTATCCTTCCAGTCAATAACTTTTATCATTTAATAAATTGTATATAAAAACTAAACCAATTGTATGTAATCTCTGTAATAATATTATTTTAAGGTGTTCTGTGTTCGGCTTTCTATGAAATATATTTTATTTTGTCACGTCTTATAAAATTATTATTCAGACTATAAATTATTGAAAAGTTGTATTTAATTTCTTTTAACTCAATTGAAGCATTATTTTAATTATCAATACATAAATCAATTAAACATCTGTTTTCCCATCAAATTGTAATTTGAAACTAAGTTTTTAAACGAATTAATAAAATAAATTTATAAATAAATGTCGTTAATTACAAAAAGAAAAACTATAAGTCAGATAAATATAATAACAATGCATTTAATGAAACAGTTATTTACTTCTGATTTACTTTACAAATAGCATGCAATCAATTATTTATAGATAATGAACATAATGAACATAATGAATAGATGAATGAAAGGCACATTCAATTTATTCTTTAACTTTAAATTATTTTGTCATCAGTTCCTCATTTGGATTATTTAAGTCAATAATTATATTCTGAATCTAATTCATCCAAAATTCAGATACAGTTAATATAAATTAAAAAAACAACAACTTTCTAATTAATTTCTTATATAAACCTTTCAAATATCACTTAAATTGTGCCATAAAATGATCTTTTAATTAATTTTAATAAAAGCTTTAATGAGAATAGAGAAAGAAAAAAATATATATACTGTATATATAATAGAAGACGAAAATAGGTATTACTGTATATCTCGTGTTAAATGAATAAAAACAAGGAAAATGTGTTCACATATGCACTTATGTTGGGATCGATATTAAAGATAGTGATTGTGAACTAGAGTTTGTCGTTGGAGTGCAAGAAATTACATCTGGGCTGAAATCTGCATTTGCCGGTTCGAGCAAAATGGCGACAAACTGTGTTCTGTGCATTACGAGGCAATCGCGGAGGTCGGCCACCCATCGGACCTCCGCCCCGACCCTGTGGTATCTGATTTGGAAACGGAGGTACAAAATGCGGGGGTGGGTGTGGTGGCGGACCAGACTCTGACCACTGTTGCATATGTGGACCACCATTTGGAGGAAAGTATTGCGGGACAAGATTTGGTCGGACTGAATACGGGTCGGGCGGAGGTATTATTTGGCCTCCGAATGGAACCATCATTGAACCGCTTGGAAGTAATGGCTGACCACCAGATGGAGGATATGGAGGAATATTGCCTGGAATTCGATTAAAATTATTGACAGAAGCAGACGAAGACTTAAAGTCTGGTATACGTGATGGCAGATGTTCTCCTGTCTTCGGTTGCGGTAAATCTATGTTAGAAAAGTCGTGAACATTATTAGGATTGTTGTCGTCCTCTAATGGGATTGTTTTTAGTTCAGTGCTATCGATATTCAATTCAAGCTCTGGTTCTTGCGGAGAATCAGGTATTTGACTGCGAGTGTAAAACGATTCTAACGTTGTTTTCATTCGTTCCGCTTGAATGAGCCTCTCTTTGGATTCGGTGCCGTTCGCCATATTTGAATCGCTATCACATGGAATTAGTTTCCATAAACTGAATGTCTGAGTTCTTGACTGATAATCATCGGCGACATCGAAATTATTAGCACATCTTCTGGCCATTAACATGAACTCCGCCTCATGTTTCATATCAAACCTTTGAAGATCACTGAAACTGCCACCACTTCCTGCCGGTCGGGTCACATTCACTCTCTCCGTCTCATCCAATTCAAAATACTTAATGTGTTTTAGTTTAGAGTCTTCTACCCATCTGTTCATTTCAATTAAGTGTTTAATTACATATTTATTTCAATTATTTCAATAAACTTTAACATCAAAATTAATTTAATTATGACAAACCTGACTGACTTCTTGACTCCTTTCTTAATATATGTTAAAATCGGTTTAACTTTATTCGAAGGGCTCTTGTCTTGTGATACGAAAGAACTGCTAAAAGAAAGTTTGGCTGAATTAGAGTTGTCTTTAATATCAGGAACTGTTAGGTCGACATTCATGTGATTTAATTCTTCATTAAGTTCTGATTGAATGGATTCTTCATTAAGTTCGTCGTTTTCAGTCGTATTGCTATCGGCAGTGATAGCATTGTCATCACTATTATCTTCATTAGAATTATTATCTTCTGAGTCAATCACTTGTTGGTCAACCTTCTCGTCGATCATGTCTTTATAGAATGAGAATGTTTTTGGTGGAGAAGCAGAAGGTTTAGGACTTGGACTAGAAATGATCTCATTGTTATTCTCCTTTACAAGTGATGCACCACTACTTCGTCTCTTCTTTTTAGCGAGAGTAGGCGGTGCTGTCAGTGCGTCCATAAAACTGGTGGAATCCTGTATTTAAAGAGAAAAAAGATCAGAAATGAATGGAATTAATAAAACAATTAAAAGATAAGAAATGTTCGGACCTGTAAGACATGCTTAACAGAAGCCTGAGTTGGAGCTGTATTAACAGTTGTGGATTGTGTTAAACTTGGCTTAACATCAACTGGAGATTTAGTCTTAGCTATTGATGAGAGCGATGAAGAACTAGTGACTAATGAGTTACTGATTTGTAATTCGCTGTGACTGGTATTCAATGGTTTATTACTGGCAATCGTAGCAGACTTTGCATTATTTGAAACTTTCTTATTATTAATACTTTGATTGAGAGACTCTTTAGACTCTTTGCGACTTTTAGTTGGCTTTAGTGTCGAACTCACCAAAGCGTCGAGTCTTGACTTTCCCGGTTTTACTTTTGCAGTCGAAGGTCTTGGAGTCCTTGTGATCGTCAACTTATTCTCCTCTTTCATGACTGAATCAAACGATACACTGCTGTCAAAGCTATCCATTGAATTGGTCTCAAGTTTAACATTGAGTTTAACTTTTTTAGAATCGAGCGATTCTTTAGAATCACTATTAGATGAGTCATTGCTATCCTTTTTCCTTTTCTTTTTGTGGTCCTTATGATTGTGTTCTTTGACCTCATCCTTATCGACACCGGTAATCATTTTAGTCCACTTATTGACAATTAGTTTAGCCTTTTCTGCTAATACCGGATCATTACTTTTCGACAACTTATTGATAATTTTTGGCGAATCGTTCTCTTTAAGTCTCTCGACATTCATTGGAAGAATTAGTAAAAGTTTGAGCAATTCCTCTAAGAATGGCTTATTTCCTATTTCTTTCGCTGATTTAATCCAGAGGTGTATTGTTTCCCACCCGTCCTTTCGAAGAAATCTGTTTTAATAAATTACAAATAAAGGTAATTAACATTCGAGTAAATCAATGGAAAAGTTACTCAAAGTTTAAGTAAATTTTCCTTTAGAGAGAAATCAAAATTAAAAGTATTTACTCTTCGAGCACATCAGGACTTGTGGACAATAATACGTTGCAATACACACATCTACTGACTAACTTTCGAGAGAACTTCTTCATTAAACTGTTTGAGAAAATATGAAAATAATATTCAATTAATTATAATATAATGAGAACTTTTAACACAAAAACTAATGACTAACTGGAGTTCATTGAATCAAACTTTTATATATAAAACATAAATATTTATGAATAAATTGAACTATTCTTTGATATATTTGCATGTTATGA
>JAUJYT010001283.1:0-12182 GCA_033996565.1 Nanhermannia nana
TTATTTCCAAAAAATATTTATAATTCAATAAATTTTTATAAAAAGTTTGATATTTTTGAGATGATTTGCTTCGCAAAGTATTATATACTGTAATGTGTAAGGTCTACAGGTCTACGATCACATGGAGAGCATTTTTAAAATTTAGGCCCAAAAAGCCTGGAGTTTGTACAGTTGGGGTATTTTTCAAACACATTATTTATCGCTTTAAAACCTTTATTAAATAAATATTAAATTTACGCTAATATGACGCTAATTAACAGATCTGAGACCATTCATTTCTATTTAAAAGTATTTTACATTTTTCTGTAATTCAAATGAAGATCAAAGCATTCCTTCGCGAAGCTATTTTCGCTGAGTGGGGTGGGGGTGGGATGGGTGGATTCGATCTGTCGATTGACAGAGGAGTATCCTCGGCTAAAAAGTGTGGAATTGTAGAGCGCCTTATAATATAGTAAGTTAATAGTGAACTACATTTGAAGTGTGACCAAAAAAGTGAGGCGTAGTCTAAAGGAAAAGTTGTTTAAAAATAATATTTTACAGCTATATATCTCATAAAAAATAAAATATAACAAAAGCTATTATTTATTTAATTTCTATCGGTTTGTCACTAAATTCTCAAAAGTGTCGGTTGAACTGAATTTGTTTTATAAAAATATGAGTAAAATAAAAGCTAAATCTCTATAGTTTTTCACATTTTGAAACAATCCATTTCTAGATCTCTACGCTTTTAATGCTTTTGCTTTTTATTGTAGAAAATCTGTTAATATTAGAAATTAATTATATTATAATGAGATTGAGATAACACTATAATTAAATTTGATTGTAACAAATACTAAAAACTTTGAATAATATAATAACAAAAGCAACAGAAAGGCACAAATTCTGTCTAAATATAAGTTAATGTAAAAATTTTAACGATAATGATATCAATTTGAATGAGTTTATGTTCAAACTCACGTTCATGTTAGTGTTGGGTCAGTCTCAGTCTCAGTCCCAGTCTCAGTCTCAGTCCCAGTCTTAGTCTCAATCTTTGAAAAATTTCAGTCTCAGTTAGCGTTGCAAAATACTAAATTCATCATAAATTTAGTGTATTCAGAGAAAATTTAGTAAATTTTTCATAGAAATGATTATTAGAAAATAATTAGACAAAATTTGTTTAATATAAGTCACTAGATTTATGAAAATTCAATGTTTAGATGATAAGTAATCATTTATAATACAGATATTTAACATTTTAATGTATTTTTATATTTTATATTAAAATCAATAAACTAAATTTAGTGCTATGTAGAAAATTTAATAAATTTAACATGCAAGCCTCACGAGTCAGTCTCTGAAAAAATTCAGTCTCAGTCTCAGTCTTAGTCTCTGAAAAAATTCAATCTTAGTCTCAGTCCCAAAGACTGACCCAACACTAGTTTATGTTAATATTAGAATATCGTTTGCTTAATATTACAGTAGTTTTATTACAAACTTATACTGTCTTACAATTGTATTAAAATATTTTTTCTATTAAGCTTTACACGCGATTTATAGATTTTATCCAATTTAGCAATAAATTATGCGATAATTTTTGAATAATAATAATATCTTTTTATAGCTCTGTCTTATGTCTTATGGCACATGAATTTTAACCAGAGATCCGTAGAATCGGAAGTTAAAAGTTATCAGAGCCTTAATAAAGGCTAATCGGAAATAAATTAATGAGAAAAAATAAATTCTGATTATCGAATCGTTTTATAAGAAAATTTTTAAAAAAACGTATTACATGAAGTAATTTTTTAGCATAATTTTGCTGCCCTATCAACAGTATATTTTGCTTTTGCATAATCTATTAAAATATGAAGGGGGGGATTAATGCGATACTTTTTCGAATTTTGAACGCACCCACTACACTATTATTTGGTGAACACTGTTAGGAAAAGAGAAATTTTACCAAAAGTAATGCTTTTTGAACTTTTTTATTTGAAGTTAACTGGAAAATGCTTTGCAATCTATTTAATTTATTTGAAATCTGACAGAATTGACAAAACCAAACCTGACTGACTGTTTTAGTTAAATCACTGCTTTTTTAAAGTTTAAAATCTTGTCTGCTCTAAGTTTCAATTTAATCCAAGTTATATCAAATCAATTGAATTACTTTTAATGTTATTTGTTTCCTGACTTCAAGAGTAGACAAATTTACCAAAAACTTGTGTTTTTATCTTATTTTGCTTTTGGCATTTTCATGATATAGTGAATCAGAAATATTACAATAGCTGTACTATTATTTACAATTATAGATATTAATAGCACAAAACATTCAGTTTTTTATCAGTTACTTTTGTAGTAACTTACAGAGGTTACAGACAACTTAATAAAAAATCTTTTATGAAAGTATATATTTTAACGATGAGCTTTATTTTTGAAATTAATAGTTCATATTAACACTGATTCAAACCTAGATTTTTTTTAATTTATAAAGATTTGTGTCATAATATGGAATGAATGTTTAATTTTTTAGGATTTGTTTGAATGAACATATGCTAATTCTCTATATGTCCTAATATATTGTAAGTTTACAACACATGCTAATAAATTATAAAATACTCATATTTTCTAACAATGCTTTACTAAAAAACATACAGAACTCAGGCAAATTCAGTAATCATTAAACTCTAGCTAAGGAGTATATTTTGAATTGGCCTCTTTAATAGATATTGAATTTAAAAAGCTGTTTTTTATACCCTACTTTTGACTGCTTTCTATACAAATAAGTTTAGCAAAAAATTTGTGAATATAGTTAAATATAAACTATAGTTAAATAGTCTTTTTTAAAAATTGAAACATTAATCAAATAAAGGCTGCATACGGTTCAGTTCACATTTAGAAACAAACAGAAAATAATGAAATCATTTTCTATTTACCAAAGAAGTGTTAATTAATGAGATTAATTCTTAATTAGTTTTCTGAGTATTATTTTATTAACGGATACATTAAAACTGAATTTCAGTCGCATTTTCAACAAAACCATTGCCAAGTTCTGGCATAATGGCAGTGATGCAGTCCTTCTGTGATGATGGGGTCAGAGATGATGACGGCTTTGATACATTTCCGAACGCAACGTAATTCAATTGATTCCATATCTAATACCTATTATTTTAATGAGTTATTGTTTTATGAAATTGATTTATGTGTAGACTCAATGAGTTTCTCACAAATCTGAACGACATCGCGAGGAAGAAAAACTTCACAATCCGTCCCGGCTTTGAACCGAAGGAATTGGAGTCCATTCCAAGAATATACAAATCTATAATTGAGGATCCGATAGCTATTCATTCACTCTTTTTAAGAGCAGGAAATTTTCAAATTAAAGATTTAATAAAAAATACTCAGGAATTGAGTGAATATTTAAAAAATGCAGAAAACTTAGAATTAACTGACGCTCAAGTAAAGGCTCTGTTTGAGACAGGACTCAATATGCAAAAAATTCACGATATTTTATTTGGAATCGAAGCTCTTATTCCAAACGGAAAAGTATTCAGTTTATATGACTTTATGCAGCAAAATCAAATGAAAAACAGTAAGGTATGGCTTGTGTTCGCCTGGATTTTCAATGTTTACGATAAAGGAGAGCTTACTGTAGACGTTCCCACTTTTTCTAAAGAAGCAGTTGATATACTTATTACAAAAGATACTGTTAAGGCTTTCTTCTGTTATAACAATTCTATTTCGTTCATTAGTCCTATTTTTAGGCCAAACGATTCATCAATTAGTGAATACAATGAAGTTTCGAAAATCATTTGCTCAAAGCTTAATAGCAATCAATTAGAAGATTTAACGAACACATTTAGAAAATATTTTAATGAAACTAAAATTGCAGAACTTCTCACTAAGAATTGGGATTATAGCAAAGCTAAGAAAAGGATTAATCAGTTTTTCGAAGACCTCAATAAATTTGCAATATTTGAATTGACATTAAGAGAGTTGAGCCAAATCGCTATATCTTTGCCAAACGATGTCTGCAACTTAGATAATCACACAAATAGTAGTGATATACTGATTGAGGAATCAATAAATAGATCTCAAAAGTCAGACAATCTGACAAAAAGTGATGCCAATCAACACAAAAGAAGGAATAATGTCGAGGGTTTAGTACGAGTTTTTCTTAAAATGCAAAATACCATTTGTGGCACTAAAACGAGTGATAACTCATTTAATAAGACTGATCGAAATGAAACAAAATCAACGGATCATAAGGATAATAAACATACAGACGAAGACAATCCGGACGAAGAGCCGATAAATAGCTTTATTAAGGAACAGCATTTACTTTTACAAATGCTTTATTCAAATCCCGCCGTTTTATTCGCTCCAAACAACACAAAATCTGCTGCACATAAAATTATTCAAAAAGCTAACGAAACATTTGAATTACTCGATAAAGTGACAAATTATGCAAACATTCTCTATAATGTCTCGAATGAAATTGAAAATTATCTAAACCTCGAAGAAACTAAGAATCAATTCGAAACAGTGAAAAAGATACGCAAAAAATTATTGCATTTGCCAAAAATATTTCGATTTCTGGAATTAGGCGACGGATTGGAGAGTTTGAACCGATCGATCTCTATTGGGGGAGATTTGGACACATTTCTGACTCAACTAAAACTGATACATAACGCTGCCTGCAGTTGGCTCACACTCACCAAAGATATCTCATTAAATGTTTTTCGTGGCTTCCAATCAGAAGATGATTTACTCGATTATTTCAAAAATCATGCCTATACTGACAATGTGACTGTGTTAGCGAGTGAGTCATTAATAGTTTATATACCGTAAAGGCTTTATATTATTTCATTTTTTAAAACAATTGTTTCATTCTATTTGAATATAAGGTGTAATATTTCAACTGAACCCAAACGAATCTTCATTGCCCTCTCATATAACATATAAGATTAGACAAAACGCAACCTTCACCAGCACCACAAATCTTGTCAGAAATAGGTTTTGGTTTCCCGGTCCTCGAAATTGGGGTTATTATTACTATCAGTTTGGCTTTGTTTGGATTCAGGTTTGAGTAAATTTTTGTTTTTTAAATTTTATATTACAATTTATTTGATATTTATTAAGGATATTCTTGAGAGAGCAATGATTAGTTTGCACGCCGGCAGAGAGATTTCAGATCCGGGCACTTATTTGCATCAATTTCCCTATCCGTGTCATATCAGCGATCAGTGAGTATAGTCTTTTCAATGAGTCGATGTATTAAAACGTTTTCTCGGATAGGTTTCTATTCATTATCGAACATGTGATGCCCTTATGTATGGCTATTTCATGGGTTTATTCGGTTTCAATGTTAGTGCAAAGTATTGTATATGAAAAAGAACAGCGCCTTAAAGAAGTAATGAAAACTATGGGTTTGAACTCATTGGTGCATTGGTTGGCCTGGTTTATGACCTCTTTCTTACAAATGTCTATCACTGCCGCTCTTTTAACCATTATTTTGAAATATGGGAAAGTGTTGACATATTCTAATTCTCTTCTCGTCTTTTTATATATTGAAGTCTTTGTTATCGCAAACATAGTATTTTCGTGAGTTATACTGCACTCAGTATTACAAACTTTAATTTTATTTAATATAACGTTTGTTTTGCTAAGATTTCTGGTATCTGTTCTCTACTCGAAAGCTAAATTAGCCGCCGCTTGCGCTGGAATTATATATTTCCTGACATACGTCCCCTGTATGTATTTGGCAGTGCGTGAAGAGACAGCTTATGACAAGATTCCATTTTGGGCCAAAACGTTAGCCTCATTGCTGTCGACCACAGCTTTTGGAATGGGTGCCAAATATTTTGCATTCTATGAAGAAGTAGGTGTTGGCGTCCAGTGGTCTAATATCGCGACCTCTCCTGTAGAAGACGACGAGTTCACGCTTTGGAATGTCATGAATATGATGATATTGGACGCACTCTTGTACTCAACTTTAGTCTGGTATATAGAGAACGTACACCCCGGCACATATGGTCTTCCGAGGCCGTGGTATTTCCCGTTTACTAAAAGCTATTGGTTGGGCACTCCTACAGGTGATGGAGATCTCTGCTGTTCTTGGAATTGTAGTTCTAACAAATTGAACGGAGAAACCAAAAAAGTTCGATCGCGTCCGCCCTCAGAATCGATTAATTTAAATGATTTGATATATTTCGAAGCAGAACCGGTCAATTTGGTGTTAGGCGTCAGCATTTTGAATCTCGTTAAGGTAGGTCTCACTCTTCATTTGGACTCAAAGTGAAAAATAATCTCATTTTAATAGGTTTACGAAAGAGGAACACCACCGTCTGTTAACAAGCTATCTGTTAACTTATATGAAGGACAGATCACTACTTTTTTGGGACAGTAAGTATTCATTCATAATTGGATTGTTGTATAGCATTAGAAATATTCTCGATTTTTTTGCTATAGTAATGGCGCCGGAAAGACGACAACTATGTCTATAATTACGGGTTTATTTCCTCCAACTTCTGGTGAAACTCATATTTACGGACTTGACATCAAGACTGATATGGATGTTATTCGACAGAGTATGGGTATATGTCCGCAACACAATGTCTTGTTTGATGAGTGCGTTATATTTACATAAATTCTTTTATTTTTTTCATGAATTTATTGAGAAATTTCTATAAACTTAGGCTAACAGTTGAAGAGCACCTTTGGTTTTATACATGTCTTAAAGATGCGAACGGAGGAAATGTTTCGAAAGAAGAAATGGCAAAGTATTAAAAAATTGAAATATTTTTGAAAAAAATTAATTGTGTTCTCTTTAGAATGATATCAGATCTATCACTACCTATAAAAAGAGGTAAAACAGTGGAAAGTTTGAGCGGAGGAATGAAGCGAAAGCTTTCAGTTGCGATTGCTTTTATTGGCGATTCCAAAGTTGTTATCTTAGATGAGCCGACAGCAGGTGTTGATCCCTATACCAGGTATTATATGAATTACTTAAATCTTGAGTCGACTCACATTATTTGTCTCTTAAGGCGAGCGATTTGGGATTTAATTTTGAAATACAAGAAAAATAGAACTATTCTTCTGTCAACACATCATATGGACGAAGCAGACGTATGTCTTTCATATCTATTTTGATTCAATTATAGTATACAATAATTATATCAATTTTTAGATACTTTCTGATCGAATTGCAATTTTGTCAAACGGAAAAATCAAATGTTGTGGAAGTCCTTTATTTTTAAAGCATAACTTAGGGGAAGGCTATCATCTCGTTTTAGTTAAGAATGAAAATAATATAACTTCAATCGAAGCAGAAGTTCGTTCGACTGAAATACAACATTTCATTCAAGAATATACTCCGACAGCAAAATACATGTTTGAGACTAAACAAGAACTCCATTTTATTTTGCCGAATATAGAACTTAAAAATTTTGTAAAATTATTTTCTGCTCTTGAAAACACTGCAAATTTGGCTAAACTTAAAGTTTCAAATTTTGGTTTAAAGAACTCAACTCTAGAAGAAATTTTTCTGAAAGTAGCCTCAAATTGGAAATACAATATTCTTAATAGTAGTTCTCAATTAAATAGAAACAGTTCTTTAGACAGAGCAACCACTAGTTCAGAGACAACCAGTTATGACAATGAGTTGAATGTAGTGAAAGAGCACTTAAAAATGCCAACAGAAATAGTGGAATCAAAGAAAAGGCTACTTTTTAACCAATTTTCTGCAATTATATTCAAGCGCTGGTGTTGTACTAAACGCAATTGGAAAGGACTGTTCAGTCAGATATTATTGCCGGCCTTTTTCGTATGCGTGGAAATGAGTGTCGCTTTAATAGCACCAAAATCTCAAGATATGCCGCCTTTAGTTTTAAGTCCCGCACAATATTATAATTATACTCAACATTTAGGCGGAAATATAGTGCCATTCTGTGAGCGCCAGTTTAACGAGTCTTTCAATATATCGTCAACTTTTCATTTGCCTTCAGGTATTGGTTCCACTTGTCTTTTGAAGTCATCCGATGTAACCGCAGACAATTACACAGAATTGAGTGATTATGACTTAGTGTCTAACTATTTAAAGTTGGACTCGGCCTGTATTTCAGTATTAGTGCCTGGAATTAAGCCGCGAATCTTTCTACCCGTCGCTCCCACTTCCAGAACTGTTACTGAAAAACCGTCACAAATAGTTGAAAATGTGACCGAATTTACAACAATTCCATCCAATTATAACTTTTACCCCTATTGTCGGTGTAGTCCTGATCGGACGGGTTATATATGCGATTCTTCCGGCTTTCAATATCCGCCTTCTTTGAAATTAATTACTGGCGATGTTCTCGTTGATATATCAGGAATAGGTTCGGGCACAAAAGAGCACGAATACTACTTACACACCACAGATATGTATCGTCTTCGACGCTACGGTGCCTTCACTTTCGGTTTGGTTCGAAATTACACACCAGAAGATTTTGCAGAAAATGTTAATTTTCAACAGTCGAGAATTTTAAGACAAATTGCTGTTCGAAATGTCACTAAAGTTTGGTTTAATAATAAAGGCTTCCATTCTATGCCAACATATTTGAATGCCTTGAACAATGCCATACTTCGGGCCAATTTACCCAAATCTAAGGGAAATCCGGCCGCCTTTGGAATCACTTTAATAAATCACCCGATGACTGATACAAGTTATATGATATCTCAAGAACAACTACTTCAAGGCACGGATGTGCTGATAGCCATCTTCATCATAGTCGCCATGTCTTTCGTACCCGCCAGCTTCGTCTTGTTTCTCGTTTATGAGCGATTCACTAAAGCCAAACATTTGCAATTTGTTTCTGGCGTTAATGTTATTGTTTACTGGACTGCAAACTATTTTTGGGATATGGTATGAAACACCCCAAAGACCTCACTTTGATCCATAATATTAACAATATTTACATATATTTATATTGACATATTTGCTTACAGTGTTCATACGTAGTGCCAGCGATGTGTTGTATACTTATATTATTAATTTTCGATATTCCTGCCTATACATCACAAAACAACTTCCCTGCAGTTGTATCACTATTCCTGATGTACGGCTGGTCCATAACGCCAGTCATGTATCCGGTGTCGTTCATTTTCGAAGAGCCCTCCACTGCATATATTTGCTTAATAGTACTCAATCTGTTTGTTGGAATTACATGTATAGTCACTTCATTTCTTTTGGAGGCATTTCTCTACTTTTCTTACGCTCCGGTGAGTTGACCACAACTCGATTTGCATTATTTATAAATTGATTTATTAATGTAATACTTGTAATACTTAGTATTTGGCACATATTCATAAAGTGTTGAAAGCGATCTTTTTAATGTTTCCCAATTATTGTTTGGGTCGCGGATTAATGGATATTGCGTTCAATGAATATCAAAACTATTTCCTCTACAAAACAGGTGTGCCTTTGATTTTTGAAAAGTTGAATTGAAATACCGGTAATTATATGTCTAACTATAACTATATTATAGGCCAATATTCTAAAATGAAATCTCCATTTGCATGGGATTTGGTCACAAGAAATCTGGTGGCAATGGCTTTGAGCGGTTTCGCATTTTTCATAATTACTCTTTTATGTGAATTCAATTTTTTTCATATACTTGGATTCAGACGAAGAAAAGAAGATTACAGGTGTTCGATACCTATTGATGAAGACTGTGATGTGGCCCGAGAGAGACGTAAAGTCTTATCGACTTCTATTGATGACAGCACTGTCTTAAGAATGACTGATTTGAGCAAAATTTTCAAAAGACCACAAAAACATTTAGCAGTCAATAAACTATGTCTTGATATTACTCGAGGAGAATGTTTTGGTTTGCTTGGGGTGAACGGCGCCGGCAAGTCGACCACTTTCAAAATGTTGACGGGAGATATTGATATGTCCAGCGGTGACGCCATTATCAACAAATTTTCAGTTAAAACTGAAATAATTAAAGCTCAACAACATATCGGTTATTGCCCTCAATTCGACGCTTTGTTCGATGAGTTGACGGCCAGAGAACACCTCAAGTTTTATGCGCGTTTGCGTGGAGTCAAAGCGGAGACAGAAGCTATTGAAACAACGCTCAAAAGGCTTCAATTGACACAATTCGCAGATAAAATAGTGCGAACTTATAGCGGAGGAACCAAAAGAAAACTTTCTGCTGCTATTGCTTTAATATCATCGCCACCAATAGTATTCATGGTATAGTTTTATTAAATATAACTTTTATTAATACAGTATAACTTCTAATATAAGATAAAATTACTTAATATTAAATTAAATGATAGGATGAGCCGACAACTGGTATGGATCCGTACACCAGACGATTTTTATGGGATCTCATCTTAGAATTGGTTCATTTCGATAAGATTTCAGTGATCCTCACCTCTCACAGGTACACAACTTATAAAATAAGATTATTAGTAGTTTATTAAAAAGATTTGATTAATCTATTGATAGTATGGAAGAATGTGAAGCCCTCTGTAGTAGAGTTGGAATTCTAGTGAACGGTCGTTTCAGTTGTCTCGGTTCTATCCAACATCTCAAGAATCGTTTCGGTGATGGCTATCATATAATCGTTAGGTGTTCGCCAACTATGTCTTCTGCATATTTGATCAATTGGTTCGCCAAAAATTTTCCAAACGCTATACTTCGAGAAAATAACTTCAATATTCTTCAATTTGAAATCGGATGCAATCCATTACCTGATAGCAAATCGCTTCATATTAATAGTGAAAATAATATCTTCAGTCTCGCAGATATTTTTAGAAAATTACAAAACTCAGGAATAGAAGAGTATACTGTTTGCCAAAACACTTTAGACAATGTGAGGCTTGCATTCAATTCTTATAACTCTTACACTGTATAACTTTGTTATTACCGGTATTTATAATCACATTCTATAATATTTTTATTTCAGTTATTCGTAAATTTAGCGAAAAAACAACAAAGTGGGGGAAATTTCATTCTTTCGCCGACGAAACTCAGGCTTAGATCTAAAAGGAAATTAAGCAAGACTTTGACTGATGTCTCTTTAGCTGAAACCAAAGACACACAGCAAAGTCTAACTCGTTCAAGAGTAAGACCTGTCAATCTCTCTATCAACTCACTTATTAAAAACGACTAATCATTAAAATTCTTTTTTAGAGTCACATAAGTTTATCAGAATTTGGTTGCGGAACGTCATCAACCGGTTCAACCACAACATCGCAGTGATATTCTAGTCTTAAATTATTTATAAATTTAGATAATTATTTACTTCATGACTATTATATACAATTTTATTTGTAAATTATTTATATTTTTACTATATTTTGAGAGTTTTATCTTTGACTTAATATAACTGAAAGTTTATTCAATATCTTTTGCTAAACAGGTATTAACTTTAAAAATAGACTATATTTGCGCCCATTTTTCGTGTTTTTAATATCAAATGTTTGATTTGTTTGTATATTACTTATTAAAATAAATTAAACTTAAAAAGGACTCAAAATTTATTAATTATTTTATTTAAAGTTCGATCAAAAATACATAGAAGTGCTATTTAGCGGCGGGCTGTGTGGCCTGTTGTGCCTTCAATACCTTCGCCACAATCTTTTCTTCTTCTATAAGGAAAGCCCTAACGATTCTGTGGAATACAAGTCAATTGAATAACACATTAATAAACAAATAGTTTTGAGAGCAAACCTGCTTCTGACGCATTTCGCACATCGGGACCCACCATAGGCTCGGGTCACAGTCTTGTGTCGCTTCGAAAGTGCTGACAATTTTCTGGGTCTGGCGTAAGTCAACTGATTATAACAAATAAGTGAATAAATGTTTATTACAATTAACAAATCAAATAAATGAAATCATAAGATAAGCCATAAGTGAAGTCATACTCCTCTCAGTTTGAGTTTGCAATCACCACATTTTGCAACACTGCCCGCCTTTTTCGGATATAAATACACTAATCTTCCGCCCGGAGTCTTAGATCTTAATAAATATAATTAATATATTAATAGTTATGGCAATAAATACATTAAATAAACCAATAAATGCATACATTTTCCGTTGATTTGATTTAGTATTATATGACAGACGTCTTCTATAAGTCAATCGCTGAACCATTTTTACGGCTATTTTAATAATACAAACGTTTAATAAATAATTCAAATTTTATATAATTATTTTTGAT
>JAUJYT010001284.1:0-12178 GCA_033996565.1 Nanhermannia nana
TTTTCTCTCATAAACAGATATAGCGTTTATGAAAAGCTTAGAAAATATATTAAACTAAAGTGAATTTCTTCCAATCTCTGCTTCATATACAAGCTCATAGGTATAGAAGCTTAGTGTCGATCTATGATTACAAGTCATATATTACAGACTATAATTTAAAGCAAGTTTTCGCAATTTTTTTATTATTTAAGATTTATAACACTTATGATTATGAGTCTAGTATTTCATTGAACATGACACCAACCAAACAAATATTTTAGTTTAGTTAAGCTAACCCAGAATGGGTAAGTTTGACAGAATGGCGCGTAGCAGTGTTCAGGTTAAAAGACTTATTTAGACAAAAGTTAACTCTGGCATAAGCTATACTTAATAGCTTGTCAGACGATTCAAACGTAATTAAGAGCATAAGCTATGTTTTGTGAGCTTTAGCTTGAGCTTACAATCCTGAGCTTTGGGAGCTTACAATGGACGCTTTGAGCTTATTTTAAAATAACACATTTAATTCAATACTTTAATTTTCTATTTAACACATGTATTTGTTTAAAGAATACAATAATATATCTAAAACTATTCATTATCAATAGTAAAGAAACGAATGAATTCACAATATATTTTTAAGGTTAATATTGGTGTTGAGCAAAAATTGATAATTTATATTTTGAATACATATTTTTGTTATAAAATATAAATAATTAATAACACATAATATACAATTAGTTTATAAATCAAAAATGAATTGTCGAAAGAGGCTGTTAAACATCAATAAATAGATTTATGAGTTATCTGTAGGGCAGCAATATTTTGGGAATAGAAACAGTAAAATTTGGTTAAAAAGGAAGAAAAACTAACAAATTTGGGAACAAAATTAGGGGAAATTAAATTTGAATTTTTAAATATTCTAAACATAATTAATTAGTATTAAGTACATCAAAAAGTATCACAAAAGGATCACAAAAAGTACATATTAAGTTTTGTCCATATATTGACCATTTACATTAGGGTAGTGAACCGTCCAGATTTAAGCTTTACTCTCCAGAATTTAGGGTTTTACAAAGAATCCTGCGCTTGGGCCCCCTTTGCATTTTCTCAAAATAAAAACTCATCTTTAATTTTTAAGCAACGTTAGACATGGTCACCCTTAATGCTTGTAATTTCAAAAAGTTTTTCTCTTAATGACAATCGCTTTTTGCATTGTATGAATAAAATTAGAGCATTTAATTAATGTAAAATTTAAGTAAATATAAATTTACACAACTAAATGATATTTATTTAAAAATTAGGCGCATGTTTAACTGGTCAAATTATTTACGAAAATGTTATTTATATGGTTAAAGTGAAAGTTTACAGGTTAAATTTTAGATAACTTAATTCTTAAGCATATTTTGAAGCAGAAAATTATATCAGTATCAAAGAATGTTAATGTTACAAATAAAAACTAATAAACTTGGGAAATTCCTTATTTTATGTAATTATTTTGTATTTGGGAAATAAAGTAAGTTTTTAAGAAATTTGGGAATAACAAACCATTTAATATCATTAGTTATCATGTAATTCGCGCTTTTAATAAGTTTTACCAAAGTTAGGGATGCGTACAACAATTGGGATTTAACCAGAAAATTGCTACTCTAGTTATCTGACAAGCAATTAATAAGACATACTGTATATGTAGGGCCTTAAGACTTGGTACAGTTAATTCTAATTGTACTCTGGATGTGAAAACCTTATAGTTATAACCAAAGCTATGACTTTTTCTGTGTTGGTCAAAACATTCGTAAACTATGAAATGAGCGCCGATCGATCAGGTAATGACAAGCAAAATGAGCTAATATTAAGGTTCCGAAAATTCGAATTTTCGCCATTTTTTGCTGATTCTCCGAATTTCCGAAATTTTTAACGAAAAAGGAAATTTTTCTGGATTTTTCATGTGTTTTAACAAGAATTATCGAATTTAGTGCTTTCCTTAAAAAATCGGAAAACGAAAAATTTTTTCAATTTTTTTTAATTAAAAATAAAAAAAATGAATTTGGTATACCCTTTAAAATTCATTAGAATTTATATTTATTTCACTGTAAAAAATTCCTTAAAAATGGAACAAAAATTTTCTACTTTTCAAATTGAAATTTTGCATTAAAACTTGTATTTCAATTGATATCTGTGTCTAAAATTTTCCGAAAATTGTCCAAAAATGCTCCGAATTTTTGGGGTTTTGCCTCCAAAAAAGTCATAGCCTTGGTTATAACACTATAGTGAAAACTAGGTGTGAATATTTTCGACATTAATTAAATTCTCGTGTATTAGATCGAAATTATTTTTTCTAGAAAGAGACTCGAGAGGAGTCTCGAAAAAATTCGATTGAGAATAGTTTCGTGTATCGAAATCTATTTCTAGTAAAAACCCGCTTATAGTAAATAGAAAGCTATAACTATATAACTTTCTAAATTGAGTTTGTTTATAGTGCAATCCCGTTATTGTAAAGGTATTTGAGATACCGGCTGTTTCACTATAAAGAACATAAACTATATTTTCCTAATAAGATGTTTTTTTGTTATAATAAAATTATTTAGAATTTAATTTACAATATATGCCAAACTATATTTCCTCAAAATCGAAACAGTAATACAAGAGTGATATTGTATTTTAAGCAAAAAATAAAATGCGCATAAATATCGATTTTTTTATAACATACAAATTTCTTCACCTTTAGTGTAGTGCAAAAGTAAACCTAAACCTACTTCTCAACAAACATCCACTTATCAAAGATACAAACTATGATGCCTTCCGTTACTTACAAAATACAATATAAAGTGCTAAAGAACTCGAGTCAACTTATGCAGAGTGGATGACATCAGTTGGCATGACTTTAGGATAATATAAACGCAAATACATTAAACTTATTGACTGTCGAAAAGTGATCACAAATACAGTAAATATTAAACATTTAAAAAGTTTATGGCATTTCATTTGGAGATCTCAAGTGCTTTTTGTAAATTCGTTAATAAAACTTTAAAAATTAAATAAATTATATCAAAATTTCATTCATATTACAAATCAAGAGAAAAATAGCAAAGAAAATAATATTAAACTAAAGTTAAAATAAGTTTATCTTTTAAAATATAAAAATTAAATACCAGTTCCCAATACAAGCGGAAGTATGATCCGTATGAATATAAAACTTAGGGCCAAATCCAATTCCATTCTGCGCTGATTTGAGTCTGTCTTCTGTTGGATTCACTATAAACTTATATAATTTGGTGTTTGACTTAATCATGTGGAAAACGAGGTTTGCTTTATTTCTATGTTCGCATCAAAATACTTGATATTAGCTTCAGTGGCTTCATATTGGTTATTATTTGGTACGAGTTATCAGCAAAAGACCAAAATTGAGTGACAGTCTATTAGATTGAAAAATAATTCATAAATTAATTCAACTATCATTTTATGTTTGCTTTTTTACTAGTATTAGCAGAAAATACTAAAAATTTTGTTTGAAGTCGAGAGCTTCCCAAATATTGATCATTAAAGTATTGATTATAAAGAAAAATATATTCAAATCATTCTACAGTGTAATAAAACATCTTTAAAAAATGAACAAAACAACAGAATCTATAGATTAATCAAAATTAAATTTACTCTTTTATGGTATTATGAAACGAACGCTAAAATTAATACTTTGATTGAAGTTATATGTTTGACAAATTAGGTTTTATGGTGAGTTGTGTAAAATGGTGTAAATATAGATACATTATGTTTGAAACTTTCTGAGTAATGCGAATCAACAGGACTTTAAAGCATAAGTTATTCCTTTGAAAGATTGACGTTTCAAAGTAACACTTCAAACAAATGACAAAAATCTGACTTATTATAACTTTATATCAAAGTAAGCATTGTATTCTATACACTAATCAATTGCGACAAAAATAGATTAGATAATGACGGTGTAGTGGGAGTGAGAAATGCATATATTTCGCAAATATTTTTTGTTTAATTTTAGAAAAACTTTAATAAAAGTCATATTTTTAGTGCTTCGTTGCGGTTGTATTTAGTAATTCAAAAAATCTTCTTTTCTATTTGAAGAGTGATGAGACCGGTTGAAAATTCCTATTTTTATTATGAATATGCACTGTAAATAAAGTAATTGATGCAAATTATTTGAGTTAACATTAATTTAGTGCACAACTGATTTTATATTACTAACAAGTAATGCATTTATTTGAAGCAATTTTAGTGCTTATGTTCAGTACATTTATGTTTTTATTGTTAGAGTTGCACTGATGTTATCAATTTGATCAGAAGTTTATATATTCAGATACTAAGTATACCATAAACCACAATAAATTCAATATAAGCCAAAAATTCTTTGCACATAAACACAACAAATAGCTTAAAAGTTATGGTTTGCATTGGAATGAATCCATACCAGTACTATAGATATATCAGAATAGCTGGGCTTCTCTCGCATAAAAGTGAAAATTGAATTCACAGATAATATTAATTATTCATTGTTTGATTTCCACAGAACTGTTTGCCACAGAAATTAAGTTTATAACTGTTTTGCGATATTTATAAACTTTATTTCTGGTTTAGTTATCTGTAATTCAATTCGATTATCGATCAAATATGTGATGGTTAGAAATGATTTGGCGGTAACACAAGTTTATGAACTAATAATTAATTTCAAACAAATTATTTTTCTTTTTATTAATGTTTTGCAATATTTTTTAGATGAAAATAAAATCTGTCTTAAGAATTGAGTTATAAAAGTAGACAATCGCTGAGAAAATTGGCTGTTCTGTTGAGCCCAAGTCTACGGATGGAATTTGAAGTACTTTTTGCACGACTTAATGCTATACTCAATTTAATTAAATAGTGGCCAAACCATTCACTAGAAAATAAACGAATTTACAAATCTAATTTTATGAAAGTATGCAATAAATCATTGAATAAACAACATATCCATATATATAAACAGTGGAGCTTCTTCTCAAAATAATTCATTGCTAGTATTCAATGAATAATAAAATAAAGTGTGGATTAAAAAGCTTTTAAATTATCCGTATTTGAGGCTAAACATAAAATGCTTATTCAATACTGTATTCGATTATATGCATAAATTAAAATCAAATTCTCGTCTAATTTTATGCTCTTTAAGTAAAATACTTGACAGGACTCATTCAAATTTTTTTCTTCATATATTTGCAATATTTGAGTTTATTTAGCTTTCTCTCAAACAAATATTTAAGTGAAAGCGAGTCATCACATGTTTTGATGATATGAAACAGTTAACAAAACACCAAAACATTCAAACATAATCTGATTGCAATACATTATGACTACATTTGACTAAAATGACTGATAATTTCTCTGAATTGATTGATCGATAAATTCCATCAAAATTATGATTAATATTTATTAATGTGCTGTCATGTATTATAATTTCTCATAGATTTTTGCTATTTTTGTACTATTTTTTGAGAAATTGATTACTAAATGCTTAGACACATATATATCTTATATAATTAGAAGAGAGACATAAAAGTGACATAAGTGCTAAAATTTTGAAAAGTGCTTCAAAATTAACGTTTATATTAACTTTAGTATACAAAGAGCTAAAAGGTTTAGACATCTTTTATCCATGAAAATAATCAAATATTCAGTTTAAATCTCTTTTTATCTCAAAAGCATTTTAATCCTAAAAACTTTATACTAAAGAATGTAAGTAAAGTTATATATCATTCTGCTATCGAGAGCTTTCAATGCCAGCTCAATGCTTGAGCATTATTATCCTCACAACGAGAGAACAATTCTCTGCAAAAAGGTTTCTACTGTTAAGATGAGATCGTACTAATCGCGCAAAAGTGTATTAAGTGATAGAGAATAGTTGTCTTCATTCTCGTGATAACTCTATAATCACATCTCGACGCTAAAGGATAATAGATGTTCAAAATTAAGAAAACATCAAGACTGATAACTTTCTTCACTAAAAAACATAAGGAAAATCATACTATGTTTAAGTTAAATAAAGTCAACTCAAAATATATTATTAGATATTATTTGCATAATATATTTGATGGAAATCCCAGTAATATAAGGTGAATCATATTTATTGAGGAAATTTAGTCATAAATAATTGACGATATTCTGCGAAATTTGTAATCATGTAATCAAAGTTTCAAACACAGCATTCAAACTGAATAAAAGTTCAGAATTAGCCAAAAGAAATGCATTCCAATAATCGAGTCAAGAATTCAAGAATTCAAGAATTTTTCCCATGTGTTAAATTGACTCAAATTTTTGGCACTCTTTGATGTTCTCAGATTTACACTTGAAGTTATCAAATTTTTAGGTTAGCATAAAATCTTTGGAGGAATGTTAGTATTGAAAGTAAACTACTGTATGTTTGTTACAAATATTTTGAATACATTAAAAATTAATTTAAAAAATCGAAACTTTGCAGTGAATACAAAAATAAGACGTGCTATTCTGGTGCTATTTTCAGTATATACTGTATTTTAAGCTTGAATTATATTTTAGTTTAGATTTAACTATAGTTTAAACTTTTTAACGAATATTAAAATTCTTAAAAAATTTTCAGAAATTATAAATTCCAAACTCATTTATAATTTTTAACAATAATGATGATAAAAAATAGAATCAATAATGGTTTTCAGGAGACCTCATCTTTGCTCAGAATTAGAGTCAGACAGGTTTTACATATTTTCTGAGATAATGCTACAGAAGTAGAGTTTGCTCGAAATCAAAGGACATGTGGTCGTCATTTTACAATCAAAGAAGTTGTGTCCAGCGTTATAACTCACAACAGTTCGATCATAAGGTTTCTTAAAAAACCAAAAAATAATTTTATTGATATATTATTAGTAAGAGATTAAATAAAATATACTTTTGATTATTTATATTGAAATTTTTATGATCTTTTTTTCATATGGCTGTTAAAACTTTAAAACCAAATAATAATTCTTTTGTGGAATATTTAAGTCATGATTTGTATGTGAGCTGTTTATACTAAAAATTTTCATCAAACAGTTCAAAAGTGCATTATAACTTCAATTAGAGCCATAAAAATTAACGGAAGGTATAATTTATTTTTAAAAAAATTCTTACATAAATTAATTTTCAGGTTAACATATTTTCGGTCAAATGAATTTCGTTCTTATGGCATATAATCGATGATGGGTTCGACACTTTTCCACTGAACTGTTCCGACTCTCTTGAAATTAATGTATAATCATTTAAAATGAATGAAGTTTTGAGTGCAATCTCTTACTCCATAGAATGGTTGGATTGCTCTGTACTGTACTGTTATGTATGTTTTATTAATAAAGTTCATGATTGATATACCTCTACTTGTCATAAACAGGTCAGAACATGCAAAATATGGAATACTTTAAGACAGAATTCTTAATACTTTCATTTGGGTCTCATTTTATGAAACACTAGAATTTTAGTTTTAAATAATTTGATAAATTTTAATACATTATATATACTGTAATTATACAACAAACTATTGTTTAAAGCAATTCTCCGCAAGTGTTATGAGAATATTAAATTTTTAAAGAAATTAATTAAAAAAAGTTGTATCAAATATCAATGCATTAAATGGAGACAAACCCAGATTAGTGAATATGCTAATTAAACTCACATTAAGTTTTGTACTGTACCGTACTATACAGTGCACGGTATAGTCAGGTAAAGTCTGTACCGTAGTGTGCATTACAATACATGCTATTAAAGAGGTATATCATTATTCAATTCAAATCTTTAACCTGCTATTATCAGAAAATATACTGTATATACAGTCCAGTAATAATGAAGACTGATTTCACACTATTCTCAACATTTTAACTATAATATTAGTGAAGATAAACTTTATTATTAAACAAGAAAAGTAACGCACGAGAAGATAGTGAAGTAATGATAAATTAATGACAGCGTTAATACCAAAACATGAATAAAATCCCTTTAAATTATCAATTGATATAAAGTCTCAAAAACAAAATAAGTCAATGACTAAACTCTCAAAACTTACACTAATTATAAGTGTTAACTAAGGATTATAGCGATTTAGCATTTGCTTCAATAAT
The DNA here is from genome assembly GCA_033996565.1 of Nanhermannia nana. Taxonomy (NCBI): domain Eukaryota; kingdom Metazoa; phylum Arthropoda; class Arachnida; order Sarcoptiformes; family Nanhermanniidae; genus Nanhermannia; species Nanhermannia nana. Next base: position 8,100 of record JAUJYT010001284.1, read on the forward strand.
GCCTGTTTTCATTACATAGAAAAAACTGAAAGGAAATAAGTGATTCTCTGTAAATGCTTTGAGTTTTATCTTCAAAATTCATTACTTCATATATTGTGTTACGTGTTATGCAGAGAAAGTATTTCAAAAGCTGCCGAACTTAGATTCCTTAAATTGGGTCTGCAGTCAAGAGCATGCAAAATGAGATATTAATTATATAGGATTTTATTAATTTAATTAAAAATATCACTACTGTTGTATGACATGAGATGAACAAGTATTTCATTAAAAATATGTTTGAATAGAGTATTTCTAAATTACATTACGAAATACTCTATTCAGACAGAGTTGAAGTGTATCCCAAATGAAATCTATTCATCCGCAGATCATTTGAGAAATTATATATGTTTAATAAAAATGAATATATAATAACCCTATACAGGGTATAGAGAATAATCTTAACGTTCAATTTGTAAAAAGAACCGAAAAACTTATTATTTGATTAAAATTGTTCTTAATGTGAGAATTAGCTGTCGATGGTTTCATACTTCGTAAAGTTTAATTATATCAATAAAGGAAAAAAATTAAAATTTAATTATAGATTCACAATAATAATAATATTTATATAATTATACAGTAAAGGGGAAGACAAATGTATCTTTGATAACAACGGTAACTGTTCGTTAATATATAGGGATTCATATCTTCCAACAAAAATTCACATAAAATTAAAGCCAACACCGACTAAAATTAGACAAAAGAATTGAAGCGTGAGATAATTCAAAATGATGTGCACCACTGAAATCAGAGCAAAATTCGCATAGCAATGGGCTGTTTCACATTGCTATCGATGATACTTATTTCTTCGCCTATATAGTACAGTATAATACTAATATAATAAATATTACTTTAAGACATTACTTTTCTATATATTAATTCTAATCAATAGACTCAGAACTCAGTCAGAAGTCTTCTAAATTGAAATATAGTTATTATTTGAAAACTGCTTATTAATTATACATTTTATCGCAAAATAAGTGCACGAATATGTTCTTTTGTAGTTTATGTTATCAACAAATTTAAATGAAATAAGAGTTTTCTATAAAAGCATATATCTATTAGTAATAAGTTGAAAATAAAAAGTAATTAGTTTGATGCGTTATTTGCTATTCTCAACATAGAAGACATAATCTACAGTATAGTTTGCAGCATAAATACAAATAACAGATTCAGTTGTAATGCCCCCAATTCTATAATCGAGTTTCGCGAATACAAAAATACTCCAAACCTAAAGTATAAAGAATATTGGCTTCAACGCTATCTTCCAACAAATGGACAGAACTCTATTAGATCACAGATAAAGTGTTTGTTATGGAAAGTATTGAAATGCTTTAAATGGGCAAAAATGAAGAGAAAAGTAAAGCTAACTTTCATGTAAATTAATCGCTAAATTATACAGTATTCATAACATAAGTCAATCATGCGGTATATCATTACTAACATGAAGAAGAAGTGACATTTGCTTTAAATAAAATCAGAAAACTTGACAGACAGTGATTTCATGAAAAAAGAATTTTTTATGCAATCAAAATGTTATAGCAATGAAACGATAAAAAAATACGAATAAAGTTAATTAAAACTATACAATTAAACAAAGCTATAAACAAATCCTTTTCAAAGCGTGATTTTATTCAATAGGGAATAAAATTTTAGATTAATATAAAGACATGAGAAAAACATGGATATGAAATACAATATACTGTATGTCATAACTGTTATAGCCATACAACAAATGTTGGCAGCTCTCCAAACAGGTAATGCATAAAACACTTATTTTAATATACAGTATATTTAATATGTTCATGAATCTCAACAATAAACGTTCCGAAGATTTTTATTTTGTCTATATATCTATAAATTGAATACAATATATTTCCTTTTATCAGTTGCTTGTCTCTCATAACTCACACCAATACAGCTCAGCTCACACTATAGTGTAGTTGTTGTTAATGCGTTACATAACGAAATAGACATTGAGTTTCCTCCCTCTCAATTACAGTTCTAATAATTATACGATTATATGATGGCATACATTGAGTTAAGTCTATTATTTAACATAATTCTCAATTATATGCGCTTTACTATTAAAAACTGGCCTTAATTTTGTAGACAATTGATAAACAATAAAAGTGACTCTTTATAGAAAGGATCGCAAAAGTTGGAGACCTTTCAAGATTTGTTTGTTTTCTAAAGAGTAGCAGTCATTCAAATGATTCAAATCAATGATAACTATTATTTAAATAGTTTTGGTAATGAATGCATAACATCAACAGTAATTATAATTAAATTTTAAGCTCTGTTTCGATGACAAGAAAACTTTTTTTTAAGTTTTTTAAAATAAAATTCAATTATCGCAGAAATTTATTATTTAAATAAGTTGAGGGCCAACTCGAAAACCTAACACTTATAGTGCATATTATAAGCAAAAGTGTGCAAAAATTGTTACTGTTTTACATTGAGATAAGACTTGAGTCATAAACAGATAAATGGTATTTATTTTTGACATTAATACTATATCAATAATGAAAAAAAGCCAAATATAAAGTTCAAAATTCTTATATAAAACATAATAATAACGCTTAATGTCATCAAAACTAACCTTTTATTCACTTTTGAATCTCTTTTGTGAGAAACTTTTGAAACAGTTCTTTCACTAAGTTTTTCGTCAAATTTTAATGATTAACACAAGTCTTAGATTTTTGAATAGGATTTAGATTTTAATTATTTTTGTGAAATACAGTCAAATGAAGTGAATCTAATGCTTAATAATGTAAATAATGCAACCAATTTGTATTTTTATGGCATTTCATTGCTTTCCAAACCTGCGATCAAAGTTGGATTCACTGCACAAATACATTCACTTTTTTATTGCAAATAATACTCTGTTTTGATCAGAGAATGTCTGCGAACTGACTCTAAACTACTGCAAGAGCTGTTGTGTGCGTTGTGTTTATCTGTACTGCCAGTACTCATGTCTGAGTTATAACTTTTAGGGAAATTAACGAAATTAAAGAAAATAATGTTCAATAGATTCAATTTATAGTAAACTTATTCAGATTTACAATTAAATTATAGCAAAAATAATTTTTAAAAATTATATTTATATTGTTTTTCATAGAGTTAGCCGTTATGCGAGACTTTATTTGACTACATGTATAACTTCAATAGAGTGGTCACTACTGTTCATACAGTTGTTCCGCTGGAAGGTGTTCTTCAACTGACAGCTGACAACTACTGTCCGGGCATTGCAGGTCTTGGAACAGCTTTTTATGAGCCATCGCTAAAGGCGTTCGTATTGCAGAATAAAAGGAAAGAATTATCTGTGTTATAATGACTCATAAAGAAGAGAACTCATAGCATAACACAACTAAAGCTCAGGTCAAAAATATTATATCCGATTATATGAAGCGAAGGGCAACTCCACTTTCTTCTATATCGGCAAAAATCATGAGTTATGGGCAGGAAAGACAGGAATGCCATCGAGTCTGGAATCAGTTACGACCACATAATGCCTGACCCTATCAATGAGTTAAGAACTCGACTTTGTTGGAAAAAACTTTGAAATAAAGTTAAAGTAAACCCAAAATAAAGTGAAACACCGAAAAATCCGTAATATTAATGACGTTTTTATCTGTTAAATACTACGAAACACCTTTATTTGTGGTATAAAATACAGCCATCTATTGAAATGTTTTTTAAAGCTTAGAACTAAAAAAACTTTTTTCTTAAATTATGATAAATTAGAAATAAAGCTTACAAATGAAGTAAATTGTATTCAAACAATCATTGTTTCAGATTTATGGCCAAATTGATTGATTCAAAGTTAAAAGTTTTTTACCTAAAAGTGAAAGATTCATATTTAGATCATTTATTATTATTTACTGAAGAGTTTGAAAAACTTAGAATTTTGTGACTGAGCTATAAATCAGTTTGAATTCAAGTTTTAGATATATTTTCATTCAAGGCTCGAAAATAGTTTCCGAAAGAGTGAGTTTATTATTTGGTTAAACGTTACCGATAGCATATTTTGCTGTTTATAA
>JAUJYT010001285.1:0-12173 GCA_033996565.1 Nanhermannia nana
AAAAATTATAATTAATCAAAAATTTTTATTCAAATTTAAATTTCAGAATCTTGACTCTCGCACAGACCGCTAATATAAACCCTTACCTTCTCTAACCCGTCCGTCTCTAACTAACAAACAGTCCATAATGTAAAGCCATAGCGAGCACATGACGGCTATTAAGTCATATTTATAATTAATAAAGTGTTTTATTTATTTATTTAAAGTGTTATTAAGGTATGTCCTAAGCTGTGCTGTTGTGCCCAAACCAAAGCTATACCAAACAATATTAATTTTATTGCTTTTTTGTTGTTAATATATTTAATTTGAGAATTTCATTTTAGTCATCTTTTCGTTATTTGGTGTCTGCACTTATTTAATATTTTCCCAACATTTAGACAAATAGAGCAAATGTGAGATTTCTGACAATGTTCGTCTCTGTTTATTATACAGAGTCCAACAAATTCGGAGTAATTATTTGAGGAAAGTAAGTCTCAATTATATCTCTTTGTATAGTATCATAGTTTTATACAAAGTTAATACTATTTTAGTTAAAATTATATGATTATAATTAGATTCTTGAATAACAATTAACTTTTATTATAAATTACACTCATTTTATAAAATTATTAAAAATTTGAATTACATATGATATTAATAAAAATTTTTATTTATGCCAAATGAAGTTGAGATAAACTCATATATTCGGGAATTCAATTTTCAGGAAATTGTAATGCAGTTAAAGTAGATTTGAGTGAAATGATAAATAATTAGGGTTTCAATCGATTGCTACACTTCTAGAATTAGACTTTTCCTCGAGTGCTCACAATTGGAAATTGTATTGTTTGGCACTAACTTTTAATACCAATCAAATTATTCTGATTAAAACGGCTGAAGAGCTATTGAAAGACTTGTAAAAATTGCCTTAAATTGTCTTTCACTGAGAGTTATCTGTAATTTGTTGTCGTTTACTGGATCTCTCTAACTGATTGATAACATCTTTAAATTGAAGGTCAGTTTGAGAGCAAAAGTAGATGTGATTCTGTGATTTATCACATCTATTAGGTTACAGTTATATTTCAAAGAATATGCGCTACTTTCAAGTTTTTAATATACCTGTACTGAAGGCAACAAAACTATCGTAACTGTTAAATAGACATTACTTTTGCAATGAAACTAAACTAATATTTTGCAATTAGATTTACCGAAAATAAATATTAGATTTTTTAGAATCAATTATAAAATTCTGAGATTTGTTCAACATTTTCTATTTCGATTAATTAAAGTTGACTTTCTATTAACTATTAGTATAGTCTAATAATTTGAACAGCGCTTTAGGCAACTGTTAGGCAAAACTTTGCATAAACATTAGCCAAAAAGTTGGTTGAAATTGACTTTAACTCATTATTAAAGTAATGCTTAATTTCATTCATAAGTAAAGAGAATTTCATATATTATATGATAATATTTAGAATTTAATTATTATGCATACAGAGAATAAATTAATTAGAATAGTATTTATGTTATTTTATGCAAAACTTTCTGTACGAGTATATATAGTATAGCATTATTATAATTGACCCAACAATCAAACAGACATAAAACAATATGAATGAGACCCATAGATAGCGTAATAGTAGCCGCTTATAAATAGCAAAGAGCTGGAATGAGAAGCCCCCGGCTTAAGATTTTATTTTGGAAAGCTATGTCATCAGTCGAGGTTGAATCCACTTTGGACTTCTTCTTCTTATAGCTAATGGAGAGCGAGTGAACGCTACTCTTGTGCTACATCTACTTTTCTCATATATTTGATTGGAAATGTAACTCAAATTGGTTTTTGCTGTTTTGAGACATAACCAACGCCAATACTTGTTTGATGATAGCATTCCAATTTCACAATTGCCAGCCAGGATACGAACCGCCTTTTATCATTATTTCCTTCTTCTCAATCTCTAATATAGATTTACTTTACGTGCACTTCAAATGAAATACCATTACTAAAAGGATCGTTTTGCAAAGTGTACTCCAAACTAATACCATCTATAGTAAAATCTTATTATACAATGATTTTGTTATCATTCTAGAAGTTGCTTTATTTTCGGTTTAGATAAATAATGGTTGAGATCATTGTTTATTTAAAAACTTTTCTATAATGCACTAAATAAAAGTTTTCATTCTCTCTGTTCTTTGAATAGACTTTATGCAACATAAATGCAGTTGTATTCATGGTATTCATATTTATACCAATCAGAAGTAGTAATTATTTTTATGATAAATTACAATTTTTCTGTATTATTAATAAGCATTTTAGAACCTAAGCCTCGAAAGCTTCGATGTTTCTGAAATTATATAGACTTCTACGTTAATAAAAATGTTTTATCGGAAGCAATGAGAGGAGAGATTATTGTTCATTTTGAAATGAGTAGTCCTCACGCTTTCTCTTTTCATTCCTTTAAAATACTAGAAATGTAGCAGAAATAGCGTCAAAACATTATATTTTTATTCACATCTTTATTACAAAACATTTATTTTATGCTAATGTCGTTGAAGTCATACAGAAAAGTAGATTTAAGTATTTTATACAATTGAAAAAAGGAAAGTTAAATAGAGCTTAGTTTTAAAAAAATTATTTCTATGCAATGCATGCGATGTGAGATCAATTTTGATGAGATTTTCCACGCGATCAGACAGAGTAAATGGCCTATTAGTTGGACAAGAAGTTACAATACATTGACTCTTAACCAAAGAATTTCGTTATTTGCGCTTTTTTCCGCATCATAAAAATTTCGCTACACATTTAGTGAAGAAACTTTATCTATCTTTTCACTCCAAATAATATATATCAGGAGATTAGGAATAGTTGAACCGATTTTCTTTGCTTCACTCATTAATTTTGTTTAGAGACAGTTGGATTCGATTATTTTATCTAATTTTGATGTATAGCAACAAATAAGAATTGTTGATAACTTTTATGTGTTTTATGCAAAAAGGGTGCGATTTTTATACGATTTTCTCCCTTAATGTCAAGCCATTTGAGGACTTTATCGGCTGTTTCTATTTTTTATTCGGTCAGAAAATTGCAGTAAAGATTGTCGTGTTGTAAAATTGGTTTTTTAAATAGTTTAGACATCTATTATTCTCTATATTTTAAGCTAAATTCCATTCCAATATTCAGGTACTGGTAGATAAAAAAGTAATTCAGGAAAAAGTAAAATATATGTTATGGAAATGTGCCTGAAATCAAGATGATTAATACGATTCAAATATTTCTTTAAAAATATTCAAAATAAAATTGAGGCAAAATTCCACTTTTCCTTAAGTAAGACAAATCTTCACTTGAAGGGCTATTTTTTCACTTATTTTCTTTTTATTTATAATGCATTTGCAAATTGATAACCAGAGACACAACTTTATCGGTAAATCAGTCTTTTTATCTGTAAGTCTAAATATTCGTCTTCTAATAAAAAAGTTCTGATCATTTATTATTAATTTCTAGTAATTTAGGCCCTATTAATACCCTGAAGCCCATGTTTAGAATCTGTGCAAATCTTATTGAATTTCTCAATTTGATGTGTTATAATAAGTTTTTAATATATTACTGACTAAAATATTGAAGTAATGTTTGTTAAGCATTAATAATTGTGATGCATTAGTAATAAACTTAATATTTTGAACCTTATATTTTAACTCAATATTTCCTGATTTTATGGCCGATAATCCGACCTATTTTAAGAGTTTGTATCCCGGGAAAGTAGTGGCTGTAGTAATAGGTATATATTCTGTTATAGTATAATAATGGTCGACAATGAAAAGTACTTATACGAATAGAGAGAAAGAGGATCCCTCGGATACGCTCTCAGACACAAACACGACTCAGCTCTTTGTATGGTAATTAGGATAATGGCTCGAACCGAGCATTTTCCAAATGGAATTTACTAAAGTACTTATTTTTAACTTAAGTTAAGGCAAGTTGTTATAGATTTGCATCATGTGGGTATTGAAGAAATAAATGGAAAGATCATGTCTTTGCCTCTGCCTGTTGTACACTTTATTTCTCTACACTATTTTTTATATTCAACCCTAAAAAGTTAGAGGAATATAAATGCGGACTCACTCACTATATTGTTGCCATACATATCACATTTAGTTCCAGTATATTCTTCATTGAGCAGCACTTACACGTTAGCCAGTAATGTAAAGACACTGTTAGGTCTGATCTCAAGAGATCTCTATATTTCACTAAAAGGCAGCTTTCATTACAATCTCGAATATTTCAAATTTTTAGCTTCAATTCTTCAATAAAACTCACTTACATTTCAAAATTCTTACTTTTCTTAATATAAACCAATTTTTCCATTCATTATCAGAATAATAAATCTTTTTTAACTTATTATTTGAAACTCAGTTTCAATTTATATCTTAATGTGTTTTCTATTTCTTTGCAATTAGGCATAATGTAATTAAATTGCTGTCAACTAATTATAAATGTTTTTAATTACAGAACATTATCGTCTTCTGAAAAGAAGTTTTGGGAACTTCAATACATTTTTATTTAATACTAATGAATGAATTTTATAGTTAGACTTAACTGTATTAAAAAACACTTCAAAATATTCCATTAATGCTTTTACAATTTATTCATTTTACTAATGAGTCGCATAGCGTCGCAAACTTTTTCTTTCAATGCTCATTATGTAAATGAAGTCTCTGAGTAACTAAAAATCCATTTGAAAATAAGGCTAAAACAGTCAGTCACACAAATGGGAATCGTGTGTAGGCTTGAGTGCCAACCAGTAAATTAAATTAAACTTGAAAAGTGAACAAAATATTACACAAAATGGAAATTCTCCATTATATCTAATTTTTGTAAATATTTAACTCAAATTTGACAGAATTAGAAGAATCTCATCTGTTTAAAAACAAATCCCATAACCCTTATGTTTTATGACATTTTATTTATTTTTTTTATAAAAAAGAGTACCATTACTATTATCAACACTTTTTTGCACATACTTTTAATTTCCTTCATCTTCTCACTATTGAGTATAAGTTTTTAAATAATTTTAAAATCTCACGAAAACTGCATTTATTTATTCAAAAACTTTTGTTTATATAGCATTTTATTACAAGGTTAAATCATAAAAAATTCAAATTTATTTTAGATATGAGTTGACCATTAAATAGTGTGAACATTAATCTTTTAATCTAGAGATATAGAAACAATTATATAAACAATTATTTATAAAAAGAATGTAATTTTAAAGTACTGTAGGAATTAAATGAAATTTTCTTAAGTGAGCAAAATTACTGTTAACCCTACTATAGTGTAAGTTTAAGTGTAGAGTATAGTAGCCTAATATATGACCCCCTGAGCCAGATCCATTTCTTTTGGGTCCAAAGTTCAAAAACATATACGTTAACAAAGGATAAAAATTAAATATTGATTTAATTAATGAAAATTTTAATTATGAAATTTAATGAAAATTAAAATAGTAAAAGAGCTTATTTATCATAAACATAAGCTTAACTGGAAATGCTTTGGCTTGTACTGGAAAAAGCTCGAGCTTATGTCCTACAGTTCACTACTTTTAACATATCGATCCTCACAATAACAAAGTCAATGACTCAATGAATAAAGCATTGACATTAATTTATTGCTGTGATAAAGAGATACACTAAACTTCGTGTATTTATATTACAAGATTTTAATTAGATTTCAATGATTATGTTTTTGTATAAAATAGCGCTGATTTATTGGATTTTCTGTTCAAAAAATAGTGTTTTCCAAGTCTTTTGAATGATGAACTTTAGTTATCTTCAGTAAATTACAATTAAGCAAAATTACAAAATACAGATACAGTAAACCGCCATATCGTACAACTTTTTGCCATTAATCTGTTTATTCAATGAAAAAAAAAATAATTATTAAATTAGTTCAATATGAAATCAGGCGCTCAGTGAAGCGAATGCCTTCTGCTCACTTCTGAATAATATAACAGAAACATTAAATTTTGTCATGTAATAATTTACATGCTATGCTTATAGCGTTAGCTTAATTATTTTTTCTTCACTTTTTAATGGATATTTTGCCGTTCTCTTAATGCTTCATTTCAGATGAATTACACTGATATCAGTGTTCGTGTATGTAATATAACTTAGATATTTCTACTTTTGCTGCTCTTTTTGAGCTAAAAATGCTTTTAAATTTGTGGCTTACGTTTACTGCATATAAAGATTTAGTTTTTGTGGATTCACGTCTATGAAGAATATAAGACTAAGTCCAAAAATTAGGTTTTGTTACTGTGCAGTGCTATCAGAGTATTATTACATTTTCTTTATATAAATATTTCAGCATTAAAGCAGATAAATTGCAATTTTCTTAATGTACAGTCATTTCTAAAACCTTTTTAATAGTTTTTAGTTATTGTATGCGTTTAAACATTGATCAATTTTGATGAAATTTATATTGACCCATGTCAAATTGAAGCTTATAAAATGTTCTTTACAAATGTTATATTAGGTTTTATATGAGGCTTATATTTTTTGTCCAATGCAGTAAATAATTTTTATCCATTAAAAAACTTAATTATTGAAATGACAATAAAATCAATTATATAATTAAAATAAATTGATCTGTAATATGTAGTCATCAATTTTTGATAAAATATCAACCTCTAACCTAAACCAGAGTTCACTAAAGTACTGTAGGTTCAAGACTAGCCGGTGCCTAAATTTTTTTAGAGAGAGGGAGCGAAAGAGCTATACAAATAAGTAAATGTTAGGTTACACCCAATTGTATTTTTGTAATTTTCGTGTTTGATGCGCTACCCACTAGAGTTATAAGATTTCAGGCTAACCAAAAATATAGGTGCCTTATCATTTTTTGAATACTTTCGTTTTTAGTGTTTTGATTTTCAGAATTTTCATTATCTAGTTCCGCATGAACTTACCTTTATAAGTAATAAGCCGGTTAAGAGAGATTGGCGCCACTTTGTGAAAAAAATACCGGTAACTCTAAATTACTCAAAACAAAATTCATCAAAATTGTTAACTTTTAGGTGCATATAATGGCTAAAAACTATTAAAAAGGTTTTAGCATTGACTGTACAACAAATAATTGCACGCAATAAATATTGCTCTTAAGTTCATAAATATTTTTTATTAGTTTCAGAAGAAAATAAAGTTTCTCTTCTATTCATTACAAAATAAAAATACAATTTAAATATTTCTTTTGTTTTGTTGTCTCATTCGCTTTATAGTGAATTTAAACGTTATATTTCTCTGAAATTTTTTCTAATTTCAGATTTTAAAATAAATTTTAAAAGTTTTCTCTAAAAATTATTGTGCGCTATATTTCTCACTGTCACAGAATATACTTTTTGTTTCAATAAATTTATATTTTTTAATACCATTGGGTTACTGTTGCTGTCGAGAAAACTTGCAATAAAAAATCTAACCAATGACAGTATATCATACAAATTGTGTACTTAAACAATTCCATATAATTTTAAAAATTTAATTGATTATTCGTGAGTCAATAATATTAAAATTATAACATATAAATCTTTGACACAATTTCGTTAATATAATGAGTTAGTTGACTATCAAGTAATAGATAGAAATTCATATTTCCTGTGTTTTATGACTTAAAAACTTTTTTTGCAAATAAATGCACAAATTATACAAAACTTTTATTGTTCTTAAATGAATGAGTGAATCTCACATATTGTTACTTTAAAGGCAACTTGTTATCAAACATTACTTTCTGTTTTAATTATGACATTTTGCTAAATAAGTTTTCGGTCACGAATTAAAGCAAAGTATTTGATGGAAAATATTTATCTCCAGCACAAAACATTAATTTTTATTTTTTAACAGTAAGTTTAATACATTAATTATTGGACATCAAAATTTGCTTGAGATCAATCAGATATTAATTTGATTTTTATTTAGGTTTGTGCTGAAGTCTTCAGTTTAGGGTTTTTTAGATTAGGTGTTGGACTGAAGTTTCCATAAGCTTTTCTTCATTCCCTGGAATGTATTTTGTTATAACCAAATATATTCACAACCCTTTATTGATATATTCCGTATGGAAACTCATGTTTAAACATGTTTACTTAACTTAACTAAACTTAATATAATATTTATCAGATATTTTCACTTTTGTTTATTTGCTAATGACTTGAAAATGTTAAGCAATTAAAATCAATAAATCTGTTTTCAAATATTAGAAATATTGACTTAAGATCATTTCATCAAATTGAAAGACGCTTTGCATGCTTCTTAGGGATCTTCAGTAGTGCCATACCCAGAAATTTTTAGGTGGGGGCAAGACATAGGAAGTCTCCAATATTTGATTAAGTTTAAAAATTTCTGCAGAGCTACACTTAACTGACTCACAATGCTTATGGACCTGGACTCCCTTTGCCTTGTTGGGTACTGTACTTATCAATTATGCAAAATACTCAATACTCAATTAAATATTGTGTCTAATGAATTGAAAAAAGTTGAATAAAGGAAGAATAATATTTTAAAATTTGGTCATTTATTAATTTCTAACCATAAATATTGATTTTTGCAAAACTTTTTTTTATAAGTGAAAAATGGTCACATTTTTGTAGGAGAGAATATTCAAAACCATATCAGTCATACTTTATTTCTATAGGACTATAAAAATAGGGCTTACATTTCCACTTGCTTTACACGCGAGTACACATGCTTTTCTCCGATTTATTCTTTATTTAATGCAAAGAAATTTTTAATACTAATAAAAAATAGAATTTAAACATTTTAAGAAATTGATTTCCACCGAAAGCTTAATGCAATAAACTGTGTGCATCTGTATTGTATATTAATGTTAGTGCAAAATGATAATGCCTTTTGTAATAAGTGTTGAAGTTTGAAAGCGTTAATGGCATCGCGTAATAGTATGTATTCCTCACAAACAAAATCATCATCTTTTCCTGCTTTCCGGCCTCTGTGCTGTCATTTAAATGTACATAAATGTAAATCGCATTTTTACTTTTCCAAAAAGCATTTTGTGGTTATAATTGTCATAAAACCCTTTTCTGGTTTATGCGATACTTTCGCTCTCTTTAATATTAGTTTCTTTGTTCAGATAAAGTACACACAAATGAAACGATAGTGCATTGGATGGTCGAAAAGTGGATCCAATAAATGGCCGGAATGAGTCGGAATAGTAGTTCGAGAGCTTATCTCTTATTGAGTGAGAGATTGACGAAAATGGCCTAAAACGGAAATAACAAAAGGGGAAGCCTGTGGTTTACCAGAATTGAATCGATTCTATAACTTCAAACTCAGACACTTCATCAGTGGCGTAACATCCCATAACTTGAAAGGTTTTCTATTTTTTTTTTTTAAAGAAATGCTTGAATTTTATTCTTCTTATTCATACAATTTCTAATCATAATATATTACTATTATGTAATGCATACAAATTTCTCATTAAATAAATTGAAGCTCAAAAAATTTAGAAGTCTTGTACCAGTTCATTGACTGGTTTGTTAAATAATAAAAAATAATCACTTCTCATGTCTTTGAATAAGTCCGAAAATGTTTAGATTTTTACTAAAATATACTCTAATTTTTTTATTTTGATATAATATTCAAAGTTTCGTCATTTCTGAATCTGTAAAACTTTCTTTTTTATCTCAATACAAATACGAGTGATAACCTCTTTACGCCACTGAGTTTAATACAAGTTGTGAGTGAAGTATGAGCGAAAAGAACTCATTTAAAGACGAAAAAATCCTCAAATCAAACCGCGATAATACCTTTAATGGCCGGCCGTTTCCTGAAAAAGTTGCTTTTCATTGTTGCCCTTCAGGAAGATTTGACGAACAAGACTTAATGCTACCTAATGGTCATCGATGTTATGGCAAACACTTTCATTGCATATGAAATGTATCATAAGATTGTGAAAATGTTGACTCAAGTATTCGAGAGATAACATATAAGTGGAAACTTATATAAAGCAAGTAATACATGAGTTATTGCATTGTAAACTTTGGTTAACAATAATTCTCTATACTTTCGAGTAACAAACTTAAAAACTTCGGAAATCAACTTTTCACTGCTATACAGTATTATTGATGTGCAAAAAACGTGATATAATATAATTTAATTGTGAAATTTTGTAATCAATTAAAATTTTATTCGCATTACAGTAGAGTATGATTTGCTCAAAACTTTATAGCACAGCATAAGCATAATAATAGCTCAAAAACTCATAAAAGTTAATTTTCTTCTCGCTTCTGATGATGAATTGAGTACTTCGATGAACTTTAGAGGTAATACAGAGTATTTCCCTGAAAACTTTCAAACTGAAATTCCGGTTATTAAACCGATATGTCATTCTTCTCGCAATACAATAGTGGTTATTCATAGAGCAATAACTGATACTACTGTAGAGCACTGTAGAGTAGCATAATATAAGAATATTAGTATTCAGTATTGAATTGAAAGCTGCAAATAAGTAACTTTTATTCAGCTTTTATTATGTTATTCAGAATTACAATACAATTCTCATATTTACATTCATACTGTACATCAAATAATGTGATCTCTATTTTATGAAAATGCTGCACAATATTAATATTCATTTTTATCAATAATTTAATTTACTTAAGGAATATGCAAGGAATTTAATATCGAGTATTGCACTCTCGTTCGCCCGTTTGCCAGTCATAACAATTTTAATATTCGACAATTTTTCTTTTCTTTCTTCTAAATATATTTATGTGACGCTTAAGTTATAATAATCAACATAAGTAAAAATACAATAAGTGCTAAGCTGTACAATGCATTATTTTCCATTATAATACTATCTTTTTCTATTATACTCTTGGATTCATTTGCCATACCGTATGAGTCACTACTTCTGTATTCCTGTATTAAGTTTATTACAATATAATACCTCAATGTCTCGCTCTCTCTCTTTCTTTTGCTTTTTTCTATTTTAATGATGTTTGTCTAACTTTATCATTACTTTAATAGAATATTCTTTCATTATATTACAGTAAAACCTCTATTAGTTAAAGCTATGGCTTTAGATTCCGGAAGTCTCTAATATGGATGCTTTAGAAAACAGCTTCAAATTATTTCCCAGAAATAGAGTGGAAAAATAGTCAATTTATGATCAATTACATCAAAATTTCATAATTCAATATTAATGTGAATCGTAAATAAATTTTAAAAACTTCCTGAATAAAGAATAATTCCTTATATTGTGCAAAAGACAATTATCTTGTCTCACATAATATAAAATAATAAGATTGAAAGCTTTTGATGAAATTAATTAAGTTTTTCATTCTTTGACATTATCTCAACTCGTAAGAGGTTTTACTGTAGAATATTAATAAGCAACAGAGCCGTCAATAAAAAAGAACTGTTGAGCTTATGCTAAATACTAATATAGCAATTTTTGATTAAAAACTAACTCGTAAGCTATTTAAATGCTGTATTTTTTGAATAACTGTTTCAACAATTTCCATTCTATCAAATTAATTGACTTTTTTCTTAGTTAATAAACTAAATATAAGGGCCTTAATAATAGGTTTTTTCAATTTCTTTAATATACGATATATTAAGTTCTTTCTTTGACTCTTTCTTTTCTATTAAGGGTTTAATATTTAACTAGTTTTTGTTCAGTATTGTTAATATCCTACCGATTACTCTCGAAAGGTGAATCACCAGAGGCATAACCGCTTGAGCCGTCGCAAACTTCCACGAGTTCTTGTGTTTGTCTTTTTATGTGATCCAAACTTGTCATTTGATTCAAATTTGCGAAAACCATCCTCTCCTCGTAGTCGTATTCGCACAATATTTTATTCTCATATAAGTAAAACCGATCGCCGACACAGAATCTCTGAAAATTTAATTATGATTAATGAACTCAAATAAACTGATAATATCTTAGAATTTACAACTTTTTAAACGCAATTTAAGTTTTGACTTCCTTTCTATTATTAATCTAATTAATTAGATACTTATCTCAAAGATATGTAAATATTTATGGGCACAGAAAGTACAGCATATTTTAAAATTAAGTATTAATCAAATCAATAGAAAATATAGATTCTAATACATTAAACAATTGAAAGAATTTCTTACGTGATTGCAGGCCTCGCACTTGAAACACTCGAGATGATAGACGTTCCCTTTTAAATATAAAG
>JAUJYT010001286.1:0-12172 GCA_033996565.1 Nanhermannia nana
AAATAAATGAAATTTTCCTTAAAAACCTCATTTGTATCATATTCTATATTCGATTTCATAAGAACTTTCTATTTTTTCTATACAGTACTTTCTTTTTATACAACTTTATATACGAATTAATTTTATTTCATGAAAAGTTAATTAAATATTGAGTCATAACTCGTACAATATTTCATTACAAAAAGCAAACATAAAAAAAATGAAATAGCATTGAAAATATTTAATAACAAATATTTAATGAGTATTTTGTGGTCAAGAGAGAAAATTTCATTTTGATATGTTCTCTACAAATATTTGTAAAGCAAATTATTAATTATAGTTAGGGATGTCCCAAGTGTAAATTTCAAACTTTTACGCTCGTAATATTATGTAATATTACGGATTTTTGCACAGGTCTGCGTAAAAATCTGTAAAATACTGTAAAAATCTTTTTTTGCCTAAAAATATATTTTTTATTTAGAGCGCCATTTAGTGGCTGAATTAAAATGTTTAGAAGTTATCACGAATTTATTGAAATTGCAATTAAAATTCACATCAATTCCATCATCAAATGCTTCAGTTGAACGCATTTTTTGTGGTCAGGGAAGAATTCACTCTAACGATCGCAATAAACTTCTTAATTCAAAAGTGGAAAAGATTTTGGCGATTCATTCTTATTTTAATTCACAAAATTGCATAAATGATACTCAATCCAATCAGGATGAAGAGTTTAATGAAGAACTACATGTGGATGACAATGTTCAAATTATTGATTTTATTAATAAATTGATTTTTGTGAATAAAAAGATTTTTACAGATTTTTACGTAAAATTACGCTCAAAAGATTATTACGTAAAATTCCCAGCCCTAGATATTGATATTTTAATGTACAGTATTCCTCTTTATAGTAAAACAGTTGGGACCCGTCATTGCCTTTAGTATAACGGGGTTTCAATATAAACAATACAAGTTAAACAGCAATAAAGTAAAAGCTTAGCTAACAGAGAGTCTTAACAATAACCAATTTCACTTAAAAGGATAAATTGTTTTTATCATTAAGTTTATAATAAAATAGGTAGAAAAATTTAGTGGTGGTTGAGCGGTGGTACACACGCACTTTGATTTCATAACAGGCGGTTCGCAAAAGCGTAATGATGGTTTAGTGAACCACATTTTAAAAAAGTTTACAGTGCCTGTAATTTAAAGAATTGACATGAATTCTCCATCAATACATCAAAATTAAATTTTAAAAGTTTCAGGAATTTTATAAAAATCAAGCACTTTATGCTTCATATCTAGACAGACAAAATATATAAACCTCGTTGAATATTGTTTATAAAGTTATAAAAGATAGTATTCGTTGAGTGACACTATTGAATATTTTGTTAGTGAATTACAGGCAATAGTGTTTTTGATCTGATATTTAAAGCAACTTCAGTCATATTTATCGTAAACTTATTATATTCTCTGTATTGTTAGTTCTATACAAATGGTATCAGAAGTCTGTCACTGATGACAATAGTGTATAAAAGATTGCTTTAACTTAAAACAGTTAAATTGAATGCAACTTTCTTTAAATGTTATGAAAGAGATAAAGAGAAATATATTAAAATAAAAACTAAAAGTTCAATGTATTCAAAGAAACTTAACTTTAAAAAAATATCTATTAAATGAACTCTAGAATATCCTTTTACTTTTTGAATGCCAAATGTCTTATTATTTTATGAATCTATAGTTTTGATGGATTCTAGAATTTCTTTACTATTCTATCGGAAATAAAATACGAAAGAATTTCTGTTTACTGGTAGAAAAAGCTTTTCAATTATTTAAAAATATCAGATAATATATATTTATGTATTCAACAAAAATATACAAACATTTCAGAAAAGTTTCTTTTATACATTATGTCATATGCCAGTTAACTTGAATACAAAACATATGTAAAATTTATATTTATTTGAAATTTTAAATAAAATCAATGCTCATTTAAATGCAATTCTAGAATTTTCAAATAATCTAAATATTTTAAAAATTATATTTTAGATTGGGATTATTCAATAGAAATAACTCTGGGAGATGAGACGTGAATCCAGTACAATTCGTGAGACTTGTAAACTGTACCTATAGTGGTTACAAATTTGCCTAAAAGCTTAAAATTATTTATTCAGTAAAAATACATCTTTATTTTTAAATTAAATGATGCTGTAAACAAATAATAAGATGCTTTAAAGATTTTTCTGCACTAATAGTTTAATTCCTGATATCATATTAACTGTAAAAATATATCGTAATTATGAAAACAAGTTATCTATCATGCTTAGGGTTTGCATAGAATGCAAAATAACTAACATTTGAAGTCTGAAATGAAAAAATCTTTCATTTTTTAATATAAACGCACCCAAATGAAAAATATACTGCCATAAAATCTAACAAAATATTAAGAATGTTGACAATATTCCTCAATTATTTTCTCAATTATATTTTCAAAATCACAATCTGTTTCATGAGTTATATAACATTAGAAGGTTTGAAATAAACGGATATTAGAAACAATCAAATTAAATGCTGGATCTTAATGCTCAATGTTATACAGAAAAAGTTAATCTACAAAAATATATATGTCATGAAGAAAGAGTATTCAAAGTTTAATGTGTTTTTTCTTTGATAAGTAACGAACTAAAGGATATCTGAGTTTTTTTTATTATAGAGTAAATCTATGGCTTTTTAAATTACATGAATTATTCGGTCGAAAAATTTGAGCATAAAGTAATAGAAGGCGCAATTTTTTTAATCAATTCTATTTCATTGAAGTGAATTATAAATATTTCTTTAAGTAATTCAATATATTTGGTATCAAAGTAATAAACCTGTGCAATGAACTATTTTATAGTGTATCCTCGATATACAGTAGTAATTTAGTTTCATATAATACTCAAATAATGCCAAAATTATATTTTTGTGAAACATAATATCGTAATAATACTATTTAATAATATGGAAAAAATACAAAAGGTCAGGTCTCGTCATACAAAAGTTAAACAGAGATATATAAAATAATAAGAATCTAACTTATATGATATTGATTTATTATCAGCAAATCTTGTTGGAAAGGTGAGTATGAGGTTTGTTTAGCCACTAATGTTTAGTTTATGTCTTGATAGTAAAGCAACAATATTGCTATCAATCCATTCTGCCTTATTTCTGAAGAATGTCATCGATTTCTTAACCAAAATGCAATAATTCTCAGTTAGTGAACAGATCGATGCACCAAAAGTACATAATATTTGCTATAACTGAGATTCACAATTAAAATAGAATTTTCTTAATAAATTATTGTTTATCTTAAAATAAATTGTATGATATAATTAGAATTTAATTTAATCATATTCAATAGGAGTTTGTGTAAAATTGAATGAAATAACAATAGAGCAGTCTATTTATTAAGTTATCTTTTTATAATTGAAACAAGTGAAAGTATACAGTCCATGACTGTTTACAAAAGCGCGATCCTTCCCATAGTAAAGCATTAATATCGGTAGTTTTCCGTAGGTAACTTGGCCACTGGTCACTGGACACAGACTTTTGTCATCATTTTAGAGGTTCTCAGGGACGCTGATTATGATTATGAAATCAGTTTTTTGGTAGCTCTTACCGTTTTCGAGATCTATTCGCCAACTGACAGACGGACGGACAGACAGACAAAACAAATCTATAAGCGCTTATTTTTGATTGCGCTAAAAATTATTAAATTCTATATTTAACTTATTTTAAAAACTTTGAATTAAAAAAAGTTATCCGTATATGATTTCTCCTTAAAGGCATTTAATTTATTCCAAATCAAACGACTTTCAGTTAACTGTGGAATTCTAAATTTTTTATAAAAAAAAATCAGTATATATATCAAAATAAAAAAATATATTAAGAAATGTTTCTAAAAAGTGTAAAAATTTATTTTCCCTAAAGTAAATATGATTCTAGAGTAAAGTATCAAATTTGAACTCCACCTTCATGTAGTAGAGCAGAGAAGTTAAAGCTGAAAAAATCGGTTTAATGGCGTTGAGTCGAAAGCAAAAGTTTGAAAGTTAGTGGAATTAGAGTATATATTGTTGGGTGGATTTGAGTTGGAAGTAAAATAATTTAGATTTTTTGAGCAGGATTTCATAGCTTTCAGTGAAGGGAATATTTTTTGGAGTTTAAAATTTTTAACTATTGGTACACCAATCGGTAATATCGTGGTTAAAATAAAGATTGTAACATGCTCATTTAGGAGTATAAAAATGACCAAAAGCAGGATATTGTTGACTTCTGCTTATTGATACGAGATAGGTTAAGGCAATTATGTTAACTTATAGTAGTATATTCAAAGCTTATTTACAAACAATTTTAAGTATATTTCTCTCTGTTTCTGACTAAAAGCTATAGAAATTTATAAAATTATAAATTAAGATGACTTGGTTTAAAAGGCTATAAATAATAACGTATATTATATGGTAAGAAGTTTTAATTCATAATTTCTATTTAAATATGAGATAAGAATTAAACACTATACAATAAAAAACAACATTTTTCTTGATCAAACTGCTGGTCAACAATTTTATGAGTACAAAATTGTTTTATAGTTTCAAGAATTTATTTTGTTATATTATATAAGTGAAAGAATGTCTATTGTTTAATAATAAAATGATTCAAATAAAATAACAGAGACTGGTTGTTATTTATTAAATCAAGCATGGACTTGACATCTTTTAAGCTGAAATAACATACATCCTAAATATTTGCTATAAAACCAAGAAAATTCAAGATTAAGAGCAGTCATAAAATAACTCATTCGCTGATTAAATAAAAAAACGCTTTTTATAAATTTATTATATTGTAACAAATCATTTATTTTATATGATAAAGGATGCGTTAACGTGCCAGTAAAGGACTCCAAAACATAATGAAAGACAGATTTTAAAATGAATTATTTATGTTAACTTAAATTTAATAAATTTGAAGCAAATGCTAACTTTATTAATGAGTAATTTTTATTTTAAAGTTTGTTACAAAATTAAGTTTCAATTCTTTAAACATTTTAAGTAAATTAAAAGTCATCTTTTAAAGAGAACTGACCAGATGGCGGCCCGTGGGACGGATGCTGCAAGCGGGATAATTTCAAAAAATGCCACAAGTCAATTTTTCTATGGACGATTGTATGTAAAATATGTTATTTTTAGTCCTACCAAAGTTTACCTATTTCTTTATAACTGTTTAACAAAATAATTCTATTTGGCCCTGGACACCACAGAATTTGGCTATTCCTGTTTGAACTAAGATAACTTTAAACTAAATTCCAAAATTTAATTGTAATAATTTTGAGTACTGTATTCCGCTTACAGTTTATAGTAAAATGCTAAAGTTACAATTCAATTTAAAATTGAGTTTAACTATAAATTGTTATTTAATTCTTTGTGACGTTAGTTCATTACAGCTAAATTTGGATGAACAACTATTTTAATGTGTATTATGTCCCACAAAAGCTAATTACTATATTCCATTTATCATATTTTAAATCAAAGAATTGACATATTTAACAAAAAAAACAGATTTTGCTCCTTTTACATTTTATTAAATGAATGTAGATATACTAAGTTCAGTTTGTAAGCCAGATTATCATAAATGATTTTTTTAATTCATTTATGTTTCGGGAAGATGGGAATACATTCTGTTCGTTTTAATGTCAAGCCTTTTAAAAACTCAATTTGATTAAAACGATTCCCTATGACTATTTCTCTTTTATTAAAAAAAACTGAACACGAAAGAGGTTTATTTAATTTTTGTTCTGTACATTTTTTGCGACCTTATAGATAATCAAAAAATTTTAATTAAACATTTTTCATTTTTGTATATAAATTGATTTGCATAACTATTAGCATAACTTGCATTAATAGAAAAACATTTTGGAGAAATGAACTTTATTCAGAGAAATAAGGAATATAACTAATTCGTTGTCTTCAAATTAATAATATTAGTATTTTAGGTAAAGTGTAATTTATTGTAAAAGCTCTAAAATTAAGCTTAACTTTAGCAGAAAAGTGCCTGAAGTGGATCTGTAATCCTGGTTTTTCTCAAAAATTAATACTTATTTTCGTTTATAATTGATATAATAGATATTATCTTCTATTAAAATGGTAGATATGAGATAATAACCTTTGAAAATTATCATTTAAAGCTCTAAATTAAATAGCTTTTAACTCTTGAGTAGGGACGCTAGCTTTAGGTGTTTATTTTTGTGTTTAGGTACCTAAAAAGGTAACTAAAAATCGACAAATAGTTACTTAAAAAAGGTGCTTATTTATGTTAAAACAATGTTTTTAAAATCCTTGAATCCAAAAATTTTCACAAAATTGGGTGTCCTCAAAATAAATCAGTTTTCAGTTTTCTAAGACAACTTTTGTGCAAAATTATCCTTAAAGACAATATTTTTTTAATTAATTTCGAATTAATTTAAAATAAAAATTTAAAAACAATCATAACTGAAAAATTCGTCTTTTTCTAAGACATTTCCTAAAAATTTCCTAAAATAGTTATTTAATTTAATAAATAGTTAATTAACCACTAAATACGTGATTTCAGGTGATTATAAAATGTTGGAAATGCTTGTTTTTATGCCATTTGTGTATATCTGAAACCTTTGATTCGATAGCATTTATAATAAAGAATAGTTAAACACATGTCATCACTTTTAAATATGATCTAAATATGAACTGTAACTCAAACTAATATTTTGTTGTATTTTTCTAAAATGTTTTTCTATTGTTCTAAAATACAACAAAATATTATATTTGGCAAAACATTGACTGACAAACTGTAATTAATGATATTTTAATTAAATATCAAATTAAAGTTTTGTTAAGATTTTTGGAATCAAATTAAGAAAACCTGGTTTTTGGACTGAGTCAGATTCTTATTAATTCAACATTTTTTTGACATCTGGTTCACATTTGCTTTAATATTAATTGGAATTTAGACATTTATACATTTTTTTAATGAAAAAGTATGAATTTTATGACACTAATAAAAAATGAAAGCGAACTTTATAGTATAGCTTTTTTGGCTATTTTCTCGCTCATTTTCCACCACAATCTTAAGAGAAGACTGATTGCACCTGAGCAAGTGTGTATCATTGCTTTTTTATTTAAAATGAGAATAAAATATAAAGGGAAACAACTAATACTATGGGGATAATGAAGA
This sequence comes from Nanhermannia nana, assembly GCA_033996565.1. NCBI lineage: Eukaryota > Metazoa > Arthropoda > Arachnida > Sarcoptiformes > Nanhermanniidae > Nanhermannia > Nanhermannia nana. The sequence goes on from JAUJYT010001286.1 coordinate 7,213, forward strand.
CCAAATTTTATGAAAGGGAGGAAAAGATATGTGGATAAAAATTATTTTATTAGAAAGAAAAGTAGTGGAATATGAAAGAAGCCAAAAGACTGGTAAAAGCAAATGTGTCCCTCACATCAAATAAAATTCTTTAAAATACATTCCCTTAAGACAAGTAAACCATAATAATCCTTACACATGTATCAGAGCTGCAGTAACTGATGTAATTTTTTAAAATGAGTGCTATAAAAAACTTCAATATATTTATTTGTTGATAACTTTATGGAATATCTAATAGTTATCTCAAAACTTATAAACTTATAAGAAAATGTTTAAAAAAATTTGTGATAAGGTCAAAGATCACATAAAATATTGTTTTAAAATTTAAATAAAATTGTATAAATAGGACTTATTTAAACAAATAAGAAGTTTACGTTTAAAATCTAAAGAATGCTTAAATTCATTGAATTGAAAACAAAATTGAATAAAATCTAATATTTACATATTTGAAAATTTAAGTGAAAGTAATTCTAAATGTAAATGCATTTTACTTTAGTTTTATAAAAAAATTTCTGGAAATTTGAATTTCATTTGTGCAAATTCTTAAGCTTTTATTGGAAGTATTATTCAAAATAGAATACAGGCATGTAATAAAAAAATACTTAGTTTGAGTATTGTTTTGAGTAAAAACAGAGAAACATGAAAAAGAATTAGAATAAATCTGAGAATAAGAAATTCTAAAATCATGTATAAGTTTGAACTTAAAATTCTAGTCAAGTTTCAAGAATATTCAGGACTTTAATGAAAACAAATGAGTCCCTTATGCAAAATCAAATGCTCTAAAATACTATCCCTTAACGTTCTCCTCTGTGTTGATCTCTACATAAGAATCAGAGTCACTGTCAAATTAAATGGTCTTTAAAAATAAAGTTATTCATAGTATGAAACATGAGATTTGAAACAATGATTTATCACTTCGGTCATTAGGAATTCTGGCGGAGAAGTCATTTGATGCGTGAAAATATAGATTCAAATTTGTGGCGTAAATATATATAATTATATTATCAATGATATGTCATATATTGATATTCATTAATTTATTTAATTTAAAAATTTTTCACTTTTAATTAAAAAGTTTTGTTAAATTAATTAATTATTGTAAAATAGATAAGAAAATGGATCCGATTCACTAAATTAATTCTAAAATTTCATTTTAAAATGTAGAGAATTATCAATTAATATCCATTTCCAGTGGTGTTTTCGCTCAAACGCTCTCTCGCCTAACAAGAGCCAAGTCAGCAAATTTCATGATATGAGACACTTTTTATTAAACAAAAGATTTTTATTTTTAGTAAATATGCGATTCTATGCAATTGTGTGCGACTATAAATCTAAAATCTTTAAAACTTCATAAAAAATAAATTTTTGCATAAAAATTAAAGCGTTGATAAAATATGAAATGATGAAAAATATGCTATAATAGGAGGTTCCGCGTTAAGGCTTTAAACATTACTTTTTATACAAAATCTGTTATATAAAATGGTGCCAACAGCCCAGCGGATCTATAAATAAAAGACTTCAGATAATAGGGTTTTAAATGTTTTTTTGAATGTTTTTAAATAGTTCATTATATTATTGTTAAATCACAGAATCACGTGATTTTTCGTTATAGTAGGTTACCTCTAAAGTCTACCGATTGTTGCACGAGAATAGTTTAGAATACCTACAAATTAGAGACATGTATTTTATGGATTTATTTTTTTACGTTACGGGTTATCTTTGCTATTTATTTGAGGGAAAACACATCTTTATATTCATTCATTTTTTAATACTTTTGATGATTTCTAATGCTTAATACATTAGATTAATGTTGATTTAGTTTCAAATTTTTAATTAAATTCTGTTTCCCTTTCTTGGAACTGAATCAGCGCTACTTTAGATCAGGTTATCCTTAAGGATCGTATGAGTTTTATGTAGAGAACAGAAGAGTGCAGAGTACAGAAGGAGTTTTATAAACTTTATTCTGTATGATTTGGGAAGAATTAGTATCATTACTGTCGACCTTTTTTCAGATATTGCTTTTAATATAATGACTTTAAAAGAAATTGAAAACGTTGTGCAAAAAATATTAAAAATCTTTCAAATTTTTCTTCTTCGCTGAACTAAAAGTAACCCATAATTGGGTTTCAGGTTTGTAGTGAACACTCAAATATTCGAAATACTATTCCAGTAATAACTTCAATGTATTAGTGAATAATACATGTATTGGCATAAAAAATTAGTTTTCAAAAATCAATAATTTTCTTATATTCTAATGTATTTATTATTATTATATATTATATTTGATATTATTGTGAAATACTTTTGTGCAGCTTTTGTGATATTCACTGAAATCAATGACCTTTTTTGTTTATTCTGAACAACTACTCACTTGTCATTACAGCTTAAGAGTGTTTCATAGAAGATTAATAGTAATAATATAAGAATAATAAACGGATTGTTCTTTGTCACTACTTATTGTTTTGATTAATGGATTTTCACTAATATTGAGGGGCATATCAAATAAGAGCTAATTTGTAAACAATTATAATCATACAAAAATGAGAGATCTTTTTTATTTGCTTTTTTTTAATTATTTTAATGTTTTTTAATATCTGGAATGCTATTGAAAGTTATTTTTATATTTTAACCAATGAATTAAAGTAAAATTGACAAATTCAAAAAACATACCCCTATTTTCAATTTATCTGACCTCTGTCAACATATTTGCAGTTAAACTTTATTCTTTGCTATTATTATTTAATTATATTTTTGTACGTCATCATTAAAATTGATATTTCCTGTTCAAATTCTGTATTTAAAACTGTGATTAGAAAATATTGATTATAATGTATATAACTTTTATATATAAAAAAATTTTGTAGAGCTAAGAATTTTAAATTCAAATATTCTACAGTCTCTATGAATAAATAATAAAAAGTTATTATAAGAAGGTAAACAAATAACAGAATATGTTGAGATATATTTGAAGTATTTATTTTTTTATCATTTTACTTCAATCATCTTGTCAACAACTAGTGCTTTCTTTTTTGGTTAAATATGAAGTTATAGTTTTAGTTTTTATAAGTTTTTTTAATAAAAACAAGTCGTGTTTTTTAAAATTTCTTTTAAGTCTCATAGATTTTTTCATAAGTTATTTGAGCAAATTTTGGCAGCTAAATATTTCAATATGTGCTTTGAGATTACGATTCAAAGTTTGATTGAGTTCTTCAAGAGTGGGTGAGTTCTTAAAGTAAACCTTGAATTCACTTCAATTTAAGTTATTTTTCAAATAAATGAACTCACTTTTCAAAATTTGTTTATACAAAATATTATACTGTATAAAGTATATTACATGATGTTACATATATAATAAATAAGACTAAAGATTATTTTAAATTAATGAAAATTTAGGCCGAGGATCTCTGAGGATTTTGAAATTGAAAAGTGCATCATATATTTGACATTATTTTATATGACAAATTCGATTGAGTAATCGCAGTGTTTATAAATTATCCAAATCTAAGCCATTCAACAACATTTACTTTAAAGGAATTTTTATAATACTTAATCGCATTTTTTCTATTAAGTTAAGATATGCAATGATGGCGCATAAACTAATTTAATCGATTTTCAAAAATTCTAAAGAATAAATTACCAGAGATTATATTTATATTTAAAGAATAGATATTACCTATGTTTTAGATGTTTGCATATTATGTTTGACACAATACAATATTAAAACGCTATAATACAAAAATAAACTCTAAAATTTAGAGGTTAGATCATTTTGAATTAAACCTGATACTTTGTCCAGTGTCTATTTATTCTCCTTATGCCTTTACCTGCAAATTGTTCAAATGCAATAAAATATATTACTTTAGTAGAAAAATTTTAATAATAAATAAGATCGGAATATAGCAGACTTCTCCATGGCTGGTTGATAGGTGGTTTGGTACCCCCTCCCGCAGGCGCCGTAATTTTACCTTAGTTCCCGCTTTGATTTTTTTGGTTCGGGTTTACCTTCGCCAAAAGGTGGTAAGACTGGATATAATCCACAAACTATTCAGAACCATAAAAAACCAAATTTGTTACAGCATATTAAAGGAACAAACTTATAAATTTTAATTTTTTTAACATAAGAACTATCATTTTCTTAAATTTTGCTCATAAATGGTATAGAAATCAAATTTTTGCACTAATTTTTCCGAAATCAGGAGTTTATCGGGAATCGAGAGTTTATCGGGAATTGGGAGTTTATCGGGAATCGGGAGTTTAAAAATTTAAATATAAGGTGTTCACACTATGAAACGCCATCTTCCTTAATCTCCCAAAGATAGCCCTTAAGAATAAGAATCGGGAATTCCCGATTTATCCGACAGTTAGTCATGAATTTAATGATAAATTGCACACAAAGTCACACTTACTGTACAATTTGACTAATATAACATTATATTAAACTATTAAATTGTTTTAAATAGTTTATTAATTGACATTTGAATAGTAAATATCGTAAATATATATTGCATTGCAAAAGATTTGATAATTTTGTTATGAAAAATATTTATTAATATTTAAACCCTTATAATGCTTATAAAGAATCAACTCTTATATGCATTTTGTTCATGTATTAAATACGATACAATTTAAAACAATTTAATTAAATTATAAACAATAATGTGTAGCAAATTAAAATTTTTTTATTATATATGAAATTCAAACCCAGACTCGTCGAGACTATCGAATCTCGGAAATACCAGCTTTAATAATAACCTCTAACTTTATTTTTGAAGTCAATGTATAGAAAACCAAAGTTGTTATTCTTTCATCATATGGCTTAACACTTGGCTATTCTGCAATCATTCAATTTCTAAAATTTATAAAAAATAAATATAATTAATAAAATGGTCAATAATAATAAAATAAAAAATATAAAATTTTT
>JAUJYT010001287.1:0-12166 GCA_033996565.1 Nanhermannia nana
AAAATAGGCCATTGTTTAATAAAATTTAAAACTGGACCATAATATAATTAGATTACACAAATATTTTGTAAAACTGAGGGCTCAGATAATGAATTGATAAAAGTTGGATCAAATAGAAAAAATCTGTAGATCGTAAATAAATCAACATAGTTATAGACGTAGTGAAGCATAATTTATACCCACATAAAGTGAGATTACAATAAATAGCTGTATCCGCATGTGTCAAAGAATAAAATTTAGGATTGCATTCAAGTCAATAACTGTTTTAATAGTTGATGTTTCGGATCAAACAATGATTTTTCTTGTTTACAACTACTATATCGATAACAATCTTTCGATTCTAGAGTATAATTGACTTCTATTATATTGATATAAGAATAATGTACTTTTTCAGAGCAATTCGAGATGTTTTTCATGATAAAAATGTCTTTACTTCATATCATATAATTGTGTTAGAGATAAATTAAAGCATACCATACCATAAGCACCATAAGTAAAGCAATGTTATAAACTAGTAATGACGTCAAGTGTTTCAATGGATAAAAATTGTTAAACATGACAAATACAGTATTACTGTTATGATCAGCCTAACTCATACTCAAAGATTTACCTGCAAGTGAACAAAAGCACCTGTTTTTGATCAAATATGACTTTTATGCTGCGAATTATGGAGAAATATTAATCATTACTCCATTTTATTGTTTATAAAACTCGCTTTAAATCCAATTAAAGTTTTCAACTAAAGCCCAAAGTTTTGAACTGAGGCCCAAAATTTGAAACTATAAGCTATTGTAATATTATGTGCAATGAATGTTCAAAATAATTTAGAACATAAGAAAGAATTGGTTGGAAAGGAAAACTTGGAAGTAAAGAATAATTATTTCGAAAGTATGTCTTCACCACAAATTGCTATTCCGCTCGCTTTTATAGCTCTTTGTGTTTTGAGTTTTGTTGTGTTTTATGTCTGGAAATATGTCAGAAGTCGAAGGAATAAAAGCTCACTATTAAAAGCAATGACACCAAAGCCATCGAGTGCTCATCTTTATGCGGGAATCAAAGCCTCGCAACCAATTGAGTTTGTCGTTCCCACTATTACTTTGAAAACTACAGAAACTTCTTATTCTGTAACAGAAGAATCAGATTCTGATTGTCTCATGCAATTCGGCTATAATTCTGATTATAATACCAGAACCAGAAAAAGAAACTCAAGAATTCAAATAAATGAGAATGAGATCAGTAAAGGTCTTTATGAAGACTTTGTTGTTGAAGAAACAGAAACTCCAAAAATAAATTTTGTTCTTCATTACAGTTTTATGAGACAACAACTCTTACTGGTAAGTCTTATATTAATGCTCTTATAAATTTTTATGAGTTTATTTTGAGTTATCTATTGATGTATATTATGATACTGTTTTTATGGATACAGGTATTTAGATATTAATGAGTTATCTTTATGAACAAACTTTTGTGAAGTGATTTACTTAATTCAAGTCATTTATTGTTACAAAATAATAATTACATTTAATCTTTAATACAGTACATTAGAGGTGAAACTTTTTTACCCTAACCCGGATTTAAAGCCTGAATTTGAGTTGAGCCCAACCCTGTTCAAACCAGGGGTTTTCATACGTGTCCTAACCCAACCCAACCCAACCCAACTCAATCCAACCCAGCCAACCCGGAAAAAATTCAGAATCTTATAATGAATTTTGTAAATTCATATTAAGTTATACAAAACGAGTACAAAACTTTATTTGATTTAATTAACTCTTAGAGAAAACTGTTATGACTATGTCATCTTTTGAGTATGAAGTATGCTCAAAATGAACTTCCTCATTTTTGATAACTATGATTTAACGTTTAATCATTATCGTATAGTGTGATTAAAACTAGTTTTATTGGGATATTTAAATTATTTAAAATAAAACTTATCAAACTCTACAATGAAAAGCATGAATAGATAGAAAGTATTTAATTCCCAAATAAGTAGTTAATTTATAATATAATAATCCAAATTTGTTTCCATTGTCAAAAATTTTTCTAAGAATTTATAACTAAAGTATAGTCACAAAACCTGCTTAAAGTCGAAAAATAAAGGATAAGTATTAAAGACGTGACTCTGATTGGAATTAATATTCAGGGTTTCTCTTATAGCACTTGTTGCCCGGGCATAACCCGTTGTTTTTACAATGTAACCCTAACCCGGACAAGCCCGTATATTTTACATGAAACCCGGACCCAACCCAACCCAACCCATTGGGTCTCGCATCCCTGTTTTATTTCTGTGATATTAAAGATTTAACCCATTTTTAAATTAAGAAATCCCCAATATAATTGTACCCAGTACAGTTTGTGCTTATACCAACCTTTTAAAATGGGAATACTCATATTTTATAGCAAAAGCTACATTCTATCCAAATATAATTGCGTTCTCTAATCTAGTCGTGTATGGGATCAAGTTGTTTGAACAACTCAATAAAAACTCTCAACTCAACAGGGTATGATTTAACAATAAAAAGGTTATGGTTAGGTAACAGGGATTCGGAGAAATAATACTCGGTGAATAGCACCTCTCCCCTTATTATACCCTTAATTATGACCTTAAAACTATTCTATAACAGTATTATATTATTTTTATCTGTTTTATTAATGGATTTAGTTGAAAGTTGGTATAAGTTATTATTTTAAAGTTTTAAAAAATTATTATTAAAAATTATTAAAAAATTAAAAAAATGATAAATTTTCACAAATTAATTAAATATTTGTAAATCTGATGTTTATAACCTTAATTGTCGGAGTTTTATAACTTTAAATGTGCATAACATAAAACTTTTATAAAAATTAAACTCATAATTATCTGATAATTACAGTACAGCATTAACCTTAACATAATTTTTGTAATAATAGACATTACTTTCTGCAAAAAATCTTCCAATGAAGCGAAATAATGTGAATCCATTTGCAAAAGTAGTCCTAATGCCTGATAAAACTCCCAAATTCGTGACCAAAGTTCAGAAAAACAGCCCTAATCCTATGTTTAATGAACTTTTCATATTCCATGCCATGAGAGACACATTAGACGACAGAATATTGAAAATAACTGTTTACAGTTCGGATTCATTTTCAAGAAAATCTATGATTGGGAGGTGTTTGTTCCCCTTGAAAAATGCAGGAATTCATAGCGGGATCACCAACGATGTCATTACTGAAGACATAAATTGCATGCTCACAAACGTACGTAAAGTTATTTTTCTAAAAATGAACTCAAATAATTGGAATTAATTATATGAAAATAAAGTTAAATCATGTTAATTGTTTAGCAATGTTCTGGAGAACTACTAATATCACTTACATATCAGCCCACCTCTTCAACCTTGACTTTGGGAGCATTAAAAGCTCGGAATATATGTCATAAAGACGTACAAACAAGTACTGTATTCAAGTTTTTATGAGAAAATTGAATTTATTTTGTTCTCATCTCTTGATATTTAATAGTTTACATCAAAGTTGTGCTTTTCTTGAAAAAGAAGCGCATCAGAAGTCGTAAGACTCCTCTGCGTAGAGTTCAGCCGGAAATTGAATTCAATGATACTTTTCACGTTCATGTTGCCAGTGATGCACTCAATGATGTAAGTGTTCAAAGTATTAGGAGTCGGATATGACTTCAATTATAATGAATTATATATAATTTAGATTATTATTGGAATCGCTGTTTATGGAAAGTCTGCCGCATTTGTTAACAAACATCTCCTCGGGAGAACACATGTCGGACAGTCGTGTGTTTCTCCTCAGGGAAGACAACACTGGAATGATATGTTAAATAATTACAACAGTAGTGTTAATCAATGGCATATTTTTTCATAATTCTCAAAAATAATTACATCAAAAGCAAATATTTTCTATAATTATGTTTAATTAAACTTTATTTTTGTTAAAATCAATAAAAAAAGTGTGACTTAAAGTGAAAAATGTTAAAATGTCATAATCTTTATGTTTATTTAATGCAATAAATTAAGCTATTTTATCATAATTTTTAAGTTTGTCATTTTATTCATTTTAAAGTAAAATATATAAATGTTTTCTTTGAGAAACAATTTTATTCATTTTCAAATACTCAGAACGAATTTTTCTAACTTGGTTTCAAATTATTTTAAAATTCAATTCAATTATAAGTTTATTGATAAGTATACAGAAATGACAGAAATAAGTCAAATTTGATAATGAAATTATGAGTTTAAGTATTGATTCAATTTTAGTATACATTAGAATGAATTTATATTTACCATATCTACAATATTTACCTAATAGTTAGTAATGGTATTAATAATGATGTATATAATTATATTATACATGAATAAGGATTTAATTAAATAATCGACAATTGACTAGTTTTGATATAAATGAAAAATGAGCTGAAATTTTGTTTAGTTCAGTATGAGATTAATTACAACAAATAAACCAAATAAAAGTTCAGTAATACATATGGATGATATCACAGCAGAACAAACATAACCATGTACATTTATTTAACATTCCTATGAACTACTTTTCTAATCCATTTCACAAATTTTGGAACCTATTCAATATCGAAAAGTAATTTTATAGTGAATCACAAAAAAACTCAAGTATGGTTTCACTTACCTTTGCATATATACCATATCTACCTCTTCTTCCACAGCCTTCTCCAAAACTGTTAATTAAAAATTTAAATCAAATATGAGAACAACCAATAGCTTAAAGTAAAAACTATTTTTCTAATCACAGGTATAATTACCTCGTAATGCCGTAAACAAACCACTTGTCTTTAGTTCTATCAATAGAAGCACTTTTTTTGCTGAACAGAAGAGGACCTCCGCTATCACCGGCACAACTGTCAACTTTTCCTCTCTTATATCCGGCACAAACCATATTATTTGAAATAAAATAATTGTCATAAACAGATTTGCAGTCATTTACATCAGCGATTGGGACCTGTGCCTGGTGTAAGACATCGGTTCCAAATACAGCCGAATTACGTCTTTTACCCCAACCTAATATAGTTCCCAAACTATTAACTGGCATTATATCATCAGCTGATGGCAAACAAACTGTTGAAACAAATCTATTGATCTTAAGCGGAGATCTAAGTCGAAGAATCGCGATGTCATTGTCAACAGTCTCTGCGTCATAGTCCGGGTGAACAAATATATCTGAAACACGAATTTGTTGTTCGTATCCTTCGGCGAATATTAAGTCGTGTTCACCGGCTCTCACATAAAGACGTCTTCGCACACAATGAGCTATAAATAGACCAATTTTGAGAAATTGTGAATAATGCAAATGGAATTAATGGCATACCGGCTGTTATGACAAATTGTGGTGTAATCAAAGTTCCGCCACAAAAGGGTTCGTGATATCTGTTCAAAATGGCGACCATGAAAGGCCAGCGCGCTTTGGTGGCTTCTCTGCCTCCTATTATTCGTAAATTACTGGCCATATCACTAGTTATTGAAGGCATTCCGCAATTGATGTCATCGATAGGATCGGGTTTAACTTCACTCGTGATGTTGTGTTCAGTTGAGGCTTCATTACTTCCCGAATCGACTTCGCTTTTTCGCTTTCCTTTATATAGTTTTTCGCACTGACTGCCCTGCATATAACAAAGTGCGTCCTCTTGTATAATACTATTACCGCAAACCTGTTTCATTTCACACGCCCGATATCTTCGAGTGCGACATGATTTTGTGCAAGAAGACCACTCTGACCACTGAGAGTATACATAACTTTGGAGATGATAAAGAACGCGAAACTGTGAAGCGCGACCGCGTCCACGATGAGGCTTATTCGAGTCGTCTTGTTCTGTAGATGAAGTCGAAACTTCTTGATTGAGCTGACATTTGCCTCCTTTGCAACCTCTCTCTTCTTTAAGAATAGTTGATCTGCAAAAATCTGGAGACTTGCAGACTCTTGTCCTAATCTGTTTGCATCTTCGCCTGCATTTACTCCATTTGGACCATTCACTGTATATATCATCATAACTCAAAGTCTCCATTTGATCATTAGTTAAGTCGGGCAGCGATTCATTCAACGATTTTTGCTGAACTATTACCATAGTATTGACTTTATTTACTCTCTTTTGAAAAAAATCAATAACTTCAATAAAAATTTATTTTAAACAGATTAAGAATAACTTAAGATACAGTTTAGAAATGTTCAGCATTAAAGAAATTGCAGACAAAACTTATTGAATAACATATTTGAGAATGAAAGTCAAAATTTAAACTTTAACTATAAAACTATAAAAATATTAAAGCCTATAAATAAACTTCAAGTTTCTCATAGATTTGAAAAAAGAGCCCAAACATACCACTCTGTGTCTTAGTCTGTGTATCGATCCTTCAATAAAAACCAATTTAAACAATATTAGTGCTAAAGTATAAAAAATAATATATTTTGTTGAGTTGAAGCAAAACATTTTCTTCGAAATTCAATTGTTTACTACAAAGGTTTGTTCGAGAGTCAAAAGTTAATGTCAAAGCTGTCTGTAAGTCAAGAATTCACAAATAAGAACGCATCACAAGTAAGTTGTCTGTGAATAACTTTCAACAAGTTAAACTCGTGTGAATTCCTCATTTCAATTGCTTAAACACTCTCTCACAAACAGGTGTCTGTTGATAAAGCAGATATAGGCGAGTGTTTGACTATCTTTTCCCTGTCGCGGACCTATCTATAAAAGCTCAGCTCATTCGACTAGTTTGGAATCGCTGAAAAGGTATGACAACTCAAATTTGTCATAAAGACAACTCCAATAGACACGCAATACGTTGAAGTCAACTTTCAATTGTAAATTACAAGATTGTTAAGTCAGTAAAAAAAGATAACCAACGTTCAATTTTGGTAAATACTCGGCCTAATTAATTATTTCTTAAATATAATGCCAACTAATTAAAGGCAATAAAAAGATACTCTAAAACAAACAATAAATTCGATTAACTCTTGGAAACATTGATAAAAATAAATTTTTAAAACTAATTTAGTGGAGAAACAAAATAATACACTAAATAACAATAAATGTTAAAAAGCAGTGCTCATTATTATAAATTGTGCTTAAGATGCATATAAATTGAAGTTAATCCCGAAAATTCTAGGAATGTGTGTCAGATCTAATAATGTTTTCGCAAATTTATAGTAAGAGATGCTATAGCTGTAGATTAATAGTTTTGGGGGATTCGTAACTTTTAAGACACAACAAACAAGAAATATAAAAGTGCTAAAACTCGTCGATTAGGGACAACCTTGTGGTGGCACAGGTGTGAACAACAATGTCAGAAACATTAAACATTACTGTCCAATATGTGTACAGATGTGTACAATAAGAAAAGGATGAAAACTTATTTGACATGAGAATTATATTGCTTTCCTATATAGGAATTAGAAGCCATACAAAGCACGTGCGCCCTATTTTATTGCATTATATATAAATAGGAATAACAATAAACTATTCAATTGTAAGAATATTTTAATTTATAGCAAAGAAATAAAAAAGACAAATATTCACAAATTTAATAATACTTTAAGTTAATTGTATATAAAAAGATGAAAATATATAGAAATATAAGCGAACGTGAGTTCATTTGTCTAATTAAGTCTTAAAGTCAGACTTTAGAAGGAAAATATATAAGTCGAGTGAGCATTGAAGTGACGCATGGGATCTGTTTTTTCTTATCCATTTCCATATCGTTGGGCACATTAGATTCAAAATCATAGGCGACTTTTCTGCTAACAATAGTCATCATAGTAAGCAAATCCATATTTGAAGAATACTTCCCCAATACTTGAGTGAGCGCCTGTATAAACCACGAGCCCTACATACGAGACATGTTCAGTACAATACTGATACAGTACGCATTGCTACAGAGGTATGGCTCATAAGTTTATTTAATACTCACCTGTGATGTGTTTCTCCACGAGTAATATCCTATAAATCAACAATTAGTTTGCATAAAAATTTTAAGCTTATAAACTGTTTAGTCTCAAATACCTGGAACTGTACTGTAAGCGATCATGAAATCCGCATAATTAGGAATTCGGTAAAAATTATTCCCAGAATCAGTCACATCAAGAGCTTTATGAAGAGCAACACCTGCATCCAGTCTATCGCCTTGACATGCCTTATGTCACATCATATAAATTGTTTTACTGTATATTCACATTACATAGCCCTCAACTCAATCCTTACCTGAATGAAAAATATTTTGGGTTTTCCGGCCAATGACGGGCACTGATCGCCCTTAAAAAAGCTGAAGACGGCGTCAGTACTGTATTTCTCATCCCTCGCCCATAAAACCCCTTGTTCTCCATGTGAGAGAATGCAAATGACTAAACAATCGTGTTGGCTGTGATTTTGTTTTGAAACTATTTCATAAATGAGTTAATTACGTAAATTTAGTCAATCATTACTATTAAATATTATTTAAATTTACAAATCCTTCAATATGTTTAACATTTTTGAAATTAATTTAATGTGCATTTGTGTGGTTGAATGCCTTTGAAAGATTAAATAATTATTAATTGAAAGCAAATTTTTATTCAAATTTGGTTAACTGTAGTCTTCACTATATATTTATAATGAGCAACACTAATAAGCAACATATTTATTGGCTTTATTGCACTGAACAGTGCAAACTGCAACAGTACAGTACTCAAAGTCAGGCTCACCACCTTTTGTCAGACACAACGGGACAAAAAAATCCATTTTCAAAACTTTTTTTTAAATTAAAAGATAAAATACCAATTTTTGTTGAATTTGAAGGCACTGTATATTCAGTATTAGATTTTGCTACCTATAATTTGTTTATTATCCTTAAAATAGTGAGCATTTTAAATCAAAATTAACTTTTACACAAATTTCTGCTTTAAAATACAGCTTTTGATTGAGATTTTGAGCCAAAATCGGACATTCCTTTCGTCTGACACCAGGACAGGTGTGGTAACAGTGCTAAAGAGTAAGTTGTGGGCAAAGCAGTGCGCACTTTAAAACTGAGTTTCACTCATGAATACTCTTTTCTACAGAAACGGCAATTAAAACTGTGAATTATAAGTTATTTAAAACCTTGAGAATCATAACTCATGTCTTATTTATTATTAGTTTTAAATGAGACCTAAAAGACACGTAACAACAACTTTGAATTGATGGCAAAAATGTTTAATTTTGATTCTTTTGACCAAAACTTTTAGAAGCCTTTAACGCATAAATATATAAAATAAAAGTCAATTTTTTAGGAACATCTTGGGGGTGGTCCCAGGGGGTGTACACCCCCGCCTTGGCGAACCTGCTTATTAGTATTTAATACTATGACTGGAATACTACTAATTAGTAAATTAACAAATAATAAGTAATTAAAAAATGAATACCATTGTCCAAAATAGAGGTAATGTCTTTAGCGGACGGATCGTTATAAGTGAGTACATCGAAGTCTAGTGACCGAAAGCATCCATAAAGTGCTTTGGCGTCCACTTCTGTACCTCTTCTCTCATTAAGTCGAGTGTGAATATCAAAGCATTTGTTGTTAAATATAATACATTTGCCACGAAATGTATGTTTCATATTATAGGTCATGCTGTCCACCAGTGTTGTCAACTGACCAATCGGTGCTGAAGACTGTTTGGATCGAAATCTATCAAAATTTTATTTAATTAAACAAAAAGCAAACAAACATTTTATATTAATTAAAAGTTAATGAAAACATGACTTTAGAGCTGATCACTAAATGAGCAAACAATCAGTCAATTGGTGACAATCAGTCACTCAATGATCAACTTTAGTGACAGTGTTTGGCATTAATGTGTGTCAAGTGCTTAATATATAACGAATTTAACTAATTGTGAAACAAATCAAAACAAAGTTTGCAAACAAAGAAAATTAAATTAATTACACATCAAAAAGACTTCGGGCGTCAATAGAATCGCCGCTTTGTGTCAGTAATAGTGGTTGTGATGCGTCTTCAGATGTGGCTTCGGATAACTGGACTGTCTGTCCATTCGGTGTTACGTTATTTGCTTTAATTCAAATTTATATGAAATTAGTTTATAATAAAATTACAAATTTATTTAATAACTGACATAAATATAAATATATTCCTAATTAAGACTTACTCTCGAGACTCATCGCAAATATGTAAACAAAAACTTTTAATTTAAATTAATTTCTTGAGATTTTAATTAATTAATATTTAATTAATACTGAAATAAATGGCGATTAAGTAATAAATGAGAGAAGTAATAAACTATTTCAATATCTGTTGTATTTTTGATATATTAATTAATCTATAGTTTAAAAAATAGATAATAAATAAATGTAAAGCTATATAACTATCAGTTGACTGACATTTAACTTAAAAGTTAAACAATAAAAACCATAGCAATCATATTCAAACTATATTTTATGGGACTGTCTCTTAAATGCTTACAAAAACTCATTATTCAAAACATTTATTCATACTTTTGTTCAAACTTCTAGTCTTTGCTGTCTTTGCAATTCGCGTGCTTTACCTCTAAGCAAAACCAGAGTTTATCAGTTCTGTGTTTTGTTCAGTTAATGTTAAATTCTGTAAGTTCTGGATATCGTTACAAAAAATAATAATTATTGAAATATCAGCAAAAATGAGTGATTTATTGATTCCTTTTATACTTTTATACAAAGATATTATCTATTATTGACTCGAATTAGTTATTATTTTCTTTCTTTACTTTTTTCAAAAAGTTGTCACTATTGAGTGTTTTCGCGAGTCTTTTATTCAATCTTTTGTTTATTCTATTTCTAATATTTTTGTACATCTTTTTCCTTTTCTTATTCATATTTGAAGTGATATTTGTTTGATTAAGCGTTTCATGATTAGCAACATTTCTTTTCCGCAACTTTTTTCGTTTAGACCTTTTGGGTCTCGTTTCACTTCTCTCTAAAATAGAATTATTGAGCTCTTCATGAGTGTGAGTGTGTGCAGAGTTGAAAAGTGAAGGCATTTCATTATGGAATATTGGAGAACAATCTGTGGATTCCGTGAATATTCTATTCTCTACAAAAACTTCATCTCTTCCGCTATTTCTTAAAGTAGGAGTACTATTGGCTTCGGGATAAACCCATTTGAAATGTTTATTCAAACTGTTATAACTGTTAGCATTTGTTATTCTGTTTCCACTCAAATCAAACTCATGGTATGTATTATCAAATGATGTGCTACAAGAGTCCAATTCATTACTAGAAATGTTTCCGTTACATACAGAATGATGCCATCGATTACGGTCTCTTTCACTAAAAGAATGACCCTTTTTAGGGACAGCCATCACAGGCATTAGAGGTGACTGACGAGGCACATGTTGCCAATGGTTTAAGGCTTTAGATCGACATTCCTTTGCATACATTAATTAAAGAATTGATTAAAACGATTGCAATTATGGGTTAAATATTGCAGATAATTATCTTTAGTTGACTTACATGTCCAAAGTGTTTGCCAAAAGCCCCACAATTATAACAAGAAATTCTTTTATTTTTTGATAAATCGGATAAAAATGGCTCCGATTCGGCGGTAGTCTGAAAAATATGAAATTTAATGAATTAATTATAGAAAATAAGTTAAGTTAAAGCCTACAGTCAAGTGATATTTCCTCCAGTTATAAGTGCATTGAGTGATGTCATGACCTTTGACACCACACACACGACAAACTAATTGAACGACCGAAACATTACAATTTGTTGACCTATGGCTTGAACTCATACATATAGAGCACAAAATGGATTTACACTTTTCGCTTCGGTGACCGCTTAAGCCACACAAATAACACGTCGGACTCTTCTGTAGACAAAAAGAGAATTTAAATCATTTAAAATGAAACACATTTTGACGCAAACCTTAGGCAGAGGACAGTCTCGCGCCTGATGTCCACGTTCTGAACAATTATTACAAATGAATCGATTTCTATAATATCTATTACTTCTATTTTTACTCAATAAGACATCATTATAACTAATTCGCCATAAGTTTGAGTCATTACTCATATTATTAAATGTTTGCTTTTCTTCTTCGCTGTCGTAAATGTCTTCGTTGTAGAACTCATTCATCTTCAAAAGCGCCGAATCTCTCAAATTGTTGACATTCGCTAACGATATGTCAATCATTGACTTATTTGA
>JAUJYT010001288.1:0-12161 GCA_033996565.1 Nanhermannia nana
TAAGTAAATGATG
Source organism: Nanhermannia nana (assembly GCA_033996565.1). Taxonomy (NCBI): domain Eukaryota; kingdom Metazoa; phylum Arthropoda; class Arachnida; order Sarcoptiformes; family Nanhermanniidae; genus Nanhermannia; species Nanhermannia nana. The sequence continues at coordinate 14 of JAUJYT010001288.1, forward strand.
CTCTAATATGCAGTGAGAAAAAAATTATACTTAAGACTGAATATTATTGTTATTTTTTATTTAAAGCTTAAACAAGAAAAAAAGATATAAAACTTTAGTTCATATGTAAGTGCAATATTGTATTCTGCATTAAAGTCTTTTTAAAAGTGATGAGCAGAAGCACGCTATCTTCTAAAACGATTGTTAATAATTTCTGGACACTCATCTTTAATTATGAGAAAGCATTTTAAAGGAAAACTATTGTGACTTTTAATTTTTCAATAAAATTATATAATCATATAATGAAAAAGAATCGTTAAAAATGTATTATTAATTCAAAAGTATACCAATCTATAACGTCTATAGCATTGACTAATTCAAAAATAGATATTTCTGTCAAATGTTTTTCATTGAATAAGATATTATGCAACACATCAATGACAATATCAGACTTCATCTCTAAACTCAAAAGAAGATTTAAGCTGTGCTTATACTGTACTAAAAGACTTTGAAGCTGATGCCCATCACTACCCTAAATATAGCATTTCCTACACAACAAACATTGAATTAGTAATAGAGTTAGTTATTGATCGTAATCTATTTATACCTCCATATTCTGGAATGGAATCTAAGAATGCTTTTTTAGCTGTATCTGAATTAGGACTCGGGCGGCCGATGATATCGATTGGGCGATTCGATGATACTGAATGCAGAGCGTCCAGTATTTCTTCGTGATAACCATTGAGACTTTTGAGAGTTCTTTCCACTTCAGTTAACGTATCACTATTACGGTTATTATCTGAATGACTTTCTTGATTATCCGACTGCGTCATGTCACTCCATCTTTCTTTGTGGTTGGATTCGGGAGTCCCACCACCTGGTCCTGCACTACCACCAGGAATGTGTTTAAGTATCCCTTTTTCAGGAGCGATATGATGTGACATCTTTGATAAATTGTTGGGCGACAGCTCAATGAATTGTGACGTCTCATCCATTTCTGGCTCTACTTCAGTGGTTGATTCCTTCCGGCTATCTTTTTGTCTTTTCATTTCTTGCATTTTATCTTCTCTATAGGATGGCATACTTCCAAACGTAATTATTCGCGACACGTTCTCATTGAAAGGATCGTTTTCGTTTTCGAAGAGAGCACCTGAAAGCTTTCTATTTAACTGTTTCTTTAATTGATGTCTTTCTGATTTATGTGGCATTAAACTCCTTCGCCTAAGATTATTGAAATTTTATTTTTAGCTTTGTTCGAGATTTCATTGAAAAGTTTAATTTATGGGTTCTTCAAACTTAATGAACTGAAATTTTTTTTGATGGAAATGACTTTAGAAATGCTTTAGTAAAAAAGAAATTTTTCTCATACTAAATAATATTATGTTTTATAGCTTTTATTCAATTATTATTTTGCGAATAGATTTGCAAAGCAATAAAATATTTATTGACTTCAAAGTCTATTAAAATATCACTTCCTTATTAAATGGCGATTAAAATATTCATTTAAAAAAAACTTAAACTTATAAAGCTTTTAGTATTTTTTTAATGTAAATTTATTTTTATATTTTAAGTTATTTTCATTGAGAGTGATTCTAAATAAGATATCATTTGCCTATAGAATAGCATGTTTTATGCATTAAAATTACATAATATAATGCACTCAGAATATCGATTAAAATGCATCCATTGTTTCTAAATATTAAATAAAGGTTCGCAAACAGTATTTGATTTGTTTAAGCTGATGCCAATAATTAAATTTGGTTTAATCATTATCTGAGTTTAGGTTTTATTATAATTAGACTTTTATAGACTATAATGATATCTTGACAAACTCGTTACACTTATTCTGATTTAGCGTCTCAAATTATTTTTATTCCCTAATTTAAACAAAATCTATTGATAGCAATACAATAGGTAATAAACATTGAGAGTTAGAACAAAAGCCATTCCATTAGAGTTGTTCAGCTTAATTCATTTTGATTGCATTTAAATGCTTGTGCTGTAAGCAATTGAGAAAATCAGTTCATTTATTTGATATGACTTTCAAACTTATGAATTAATTCAATTATACAGAAATTTATTTTATTTTCATTCCTTTTAACGTTAGAGTTATTTTTATTGAATGCCTATATTTACGATGTTTGCGAATAAATTCGTGTCTTTCATATATAAATATATACGAAATATCATACTATGCTACTATTTATATATAAATTTGAATTTTCAATCTGTCAGAATTCCAATATATATGTCAAATAACTTCTTTGAATCCGTCAGTCAATTATACATATCTGGAACCGATAATCTTTCACTTTAATAGTTTATTTCTCAACATTTATTAACTTTTAATATTAAATATTAGATAATAAATAATTGTTAACTTCATAAGTTATGAATCTCTATTTGGCGACATTCTTCAAATGAACATTTCAAATAATTATTATTAAATTAATTAGAAGTTTCGTTATTTGACGAAAACATTTACTTTTTTAATGATTTAAAGTTAATTTGAAAACATACCGATAGCACATCGCTAACAAAGCAAAAAATATGAAGACTCCGCCAACTATTGAAACTAAAATCATAACCAGATAAGCAGCACTTAATGATTTCTTCTTGTTATCTAACATTTTAATTAGAAAGCAAGAGTTGTATGATGTTAAGCACCAAATACATAGTTAATAAATAATGAAATGAATGAAGACCTACCGTATTCTGTTAATTGAGTGGTTTCTTTTATTAGTTTTGTTAGATTTACAGATAGCATCGGTTGTTTGGGTGTATTGGGCTTAACAGAGGTCGGTTTTAAAATAATATCTGGAGCAGTAGTGACATGAGGAGACTTTTCACTACAATCAAGACCGAGCCATCCATACTCGCAAGAGCATGAATTAATGTTAGAGCAAACCTAAGGAATCAATGGCTTTATTAAAGGGTGGATCTGATTAAATATTAATAGATTGCTGTGAATCGAGAGTTTGTTTAATGTAGAAAAATAGCTCATGTAATGGAATTGTTAAGTAATAGGAAACAGACTTACACCATGTCCTGAGCATGTAAGCGCTACATTATTGGTGGGACAATCGCCGGGTTCAATGTATAAGTCAATACTAATACAAGTTTGATTCACACAAATCTGAGAAGAGGTAGATATAAAAAAGAGAAAAGAGTATGAAAAAATATTTTAAAAGCACATTAGTTGAACATTCACAAAGATCAAAGAGCATCTGTGCTTTATGTGCTTATGTGCTCTCTTCTATCAATAAATTCTATTTTTTGAACCATTTTGTATTTGAGCTACTTTTGCATTGGATACAGTTTTAGACTCACTTTGTTATCAGAGCACTTTGTGCCGTCTTGAATGAGACCCATGTCTGAAATATCTATGCGTATCGAACCACGAGCGACCTTACATTCATATTCCACTCCATTCGTATAAACCATAGTACGTGAATATTCTCTATCCATTCCCTTAGAAAATGGCACTTGATTTCCGAATTGACATTGAAGTGAACCACACATTAGGTTTCTAAACACACACAAGTTTTTGAAATAAACAAAAGAATTAATTAATTAAAGTTGATCTGTCAGCACATAATTTGTAATCTGATGAAAAGCCTACTCTTGAGCACATTTAAGATGATTTCCATTGCCATCTTTGCCACAGTTGCCTCTGATAGTTCCCTGTGCGTTGAATTGTTGGAAGCAAATCAATTCGGAAGCTCGAGATCCTTTCCCCCAAATAACAGAGCACTGGTTATCTAATGTTGGACACTCTCCATGAAAGCAAAATCCTTTTCCATCCTTACAAATATTGCCGTTTTTCTTATATATATCTATTGGGCACTACAGCCAAAAGGGCAAAAACCGATCGATATTAGACGGGTTTGAAGTTCTAAGAGTTTAGTTGTTTTGCTTATTTCTTACTTTTCCACTTTTTCCATCACACACTTCTGGTAAATCGCATTCATCGTTAGATATCCTGCATACGTGACCGGTAGGCTTTAACTTATATAAGAATAATATACTTAAAGTTTAATTGAATTGGAAGGCAAGTGCTTCTTTGAAGCTTATCATAAGTATCCAACTTATTTGAGTTACCTTACAATTAACACAACACGGACCGGTAGAGCACTCAGCCTCTACTCTTAATTTACAAGTAATGGGATCACAACATGGGTCTTTCTCTAAGCATTCTTGAAAACTACCGCAATCACATTCTTCCTCATCCTCAATAACTCCATTGCCACACGAGCGGAAATCCTCCAACTGATTGGGTTTGTTGAAAAGGCAGATCCCATGACCGATTTGAAGTGCATTGTTATAATCATCTAAACTGCATTGTGAAAAGTGATACGGCTGTATACGATCTTCGCCTAATATATTCTTTGCCATAATACAACCCCACCAGTCATTACATTTGCAATTATCTATATATAAGCGTAACATTATTTTTGAAATTTATGTTTGAATTAAACCTTTTTATGATAGTATTATGACTGAAAGTGTTATTAAATGAAAGGGATAATCCTACTGTTGTCATCTTTGCTGTCTTCGTCGTGACCCATTCCTATATTATGTCCCAACATATGAGTTACTGTACTGGCAACTAAATGAGGCTCATAAATGTTTGAATCTTGACTAACACCTACAGCTTTGGCAGTGCAAATACTATCAGGAACAGCCATACCAACCTCTCCACCACGAAATGGCTTTCCCCTAACAATAATCAATTCAAACGAGAATGCATTGAATGTAAGATCAATTTATCATGAAATTAGTAAAATGGTTTGCATTTATATATTTCACTCTAATATGATTTGAATTCAACGCTATGCAAAGTATTTCGCTGTATATACAGAATATCTGTAACGAATTTATTTTATTATGGAAAATAAGAATAACTTTGGTATTGTGCAAAAAATAAATCGAATTTTTTGTTGCAATAGCAGAAAAATCTAAAATGAAGGCAATGTTTATTCAATTGAACAAATGATAAAATACATATTGTATCTGAAGTTTGCTATTTTTTAGATAATGCAAAAGTAATATATAATATATTACAACATTGCACAAGATTTTAGTAAAACTGAGTTTAGAATTATTTTATAATAAAAACATTTATTTTAAAATGCTTTTTATCGCAGTGAAGTGTCGTCTAATGTAGTTTTTTGCATATTTGTTAACAGGCATTGAATTTAACTATTAATCTTTTATAAAGACATAATGAAATGTGTTTGTACTCTAAAAACTTCATTCTCTAGATTACATTTAAACTTTATTATTTCATAAGATAATGTAAAACAAGAGTTTTTGTTTGATAAAGGAAGCAATATAAGTTGATTAATTGAAGAAGCATTTCGCTGTATCTCATTTCTTGCTTTAGGCACTAATATAATTCAATAGTAATGAAAACAAAGTATAGCAATCAAAATTTCAAGAGTCTATTCAAAGTTTTGCATTAATTTAAGTAAAAAATTGATTTTTTCAACTCAAACATGCCATAAAGCTTGAAGTTAAGTCTTGAAGCTTTGAAATGTCCGTCTTTTCTTTCTTTCCTTCTTTTAACAATGCAAACATTTTGAGACTATATTTTTGAGCTGTCTTCTAAGGCTCAAAATTATTTTTAGATTTTTTGAAGCCAAATATGATGGAAAGATAGGCACACAATATTCAAGTTAGTTTTTGTACTTTATACTCTTTATAACCCATATTGTGTGCACCCGTATTGCAGAACTATATTATATATATAAGGATCAGCGTTTTCGGTGTGAGTCGAAAAAGACGAGAGAGAGAGAGAGAGAGAGACCGGAAATTCTTTTTTAACACATGTTTATTAAAAGTAGTTTAAAAGCATTTATTTTAAGTTTACACTAATAAACACAGATAATTTAGATACCAAAATTGTATTGGTGTTCATTATCGCTTTCATATCCACTATTAAGTAAAATTATTTTAACTGTTTAGCATATCAAACAAAGCTAGGGTTAATCTTGCTTTCGAATCGAAAAAATACTATATTTTATATTATATGGGGATATTGAAGGTGTTTTTGACTATTATTAAATCTTTTGTAAAATTTGAAGACAGAATTTTAATTAAATAAATGTGTTGAAACCCGAAAAAACCGAAATTTATTTTGATATTTTAAACGGAAATTATCAGCCGATTTCTGCCTTTCACGCCGAAAACGCTTATCTCTAATTATACATCAAACTTATTAGAGAAGCTTTTTGTTGAAATATTGCTTTCGATTTTCGAGTATTGTTTAGATATTGTTAACTATATTATAAGCATTTTTAAAATAGTTTAAAACCATTGATAATCTAAACAATGAAGTTTTCAGGCGAATTGCTCTTACAATAATGGCATTCAGTTTTAGCATTTCAGCTGAATTATAATATAACATAAACTGTAGTAAAGAAGAAATAATATTTTTTTTTATATTTTTGTGTTCTATTTTTCTTTTTGGAGCACATCTTAAAATTCAGAAATTAATTCTACTCTTATGTCAATTTTATCTCTATATTTCATGTCAAACTGATCTGATTTAATAAATTTAGCTTAAGTCCAATAAAAACTATAATAAATGCTTAATATTTATTGCGTAAGCTTTATCTTGTCCCTCAATAACTCCTAATTATTATTATTTAGATAATTAAAATTCTCCTTTTCTAAAATTAAGTGATATTTGTTCAAAATTAAGTAATTTCACATAATTTGAATACAGTATCTTTAAAAACGAAATTATTGAGCTTCTCTGCTGAGAATTTTCCTTATGCGCATTCTATACATAACATGAATTCTCATTTTTCCCATTTTTGGTTTATTATTTAATAATTGTCATTAATATTAAAATAAAAATTTTGGTATAAGTCAATTAAAAGCAGTATAAATAAAACTCAATAAACAGATATTTAAAGATGAATATGAATTATTAAATAGAGTTATGAATTTATAAATTTTTAAGGTTTTCAATTGTTCAAAATTGACTTTAATAAAGTCAGTTATGGGTTACGTTCTCTTAAAAATAGTAAAATATTAATAATTATTTTTAGAACCTTTTCAGCATATTTGGAAATTTTCATTATGAGTCTGACTGTTCTGTAACATTAGCTTAGATTTTAATTAAATTTTAAAAATAAATATTGACTTAAATATTGACTTTCGTGCAAATGAAATGGGAGGCAAACTATATAAAGACTCAGTTTGATTGAATGCACACATTTTCAATAGAAAAAGCATATCTTTATATATAGCTTAGAAAGTGATTAAAAATAAGACAACACAAGTAAAGAGACTTAAGACATATTTACAGCAACAAATGTGTGGCATCCATCGCAACCTTATATAACTTTCTCGATGCATATTCCATAAAATTGAGCAAAGTTTGTCTGACATCCTCTCCCACATCAATTTGATTGCCATGAGCCCACGTCTCAACATAAACAACAGAAACACGTGTATTTATAAGGCGGAAATAAACATCAACGCAGTTAATTATTTGTATGGCATCGTTCACTACTTCAGTCCGAGATATATTGCGCGCATCAAACTGTGCAAAAAATATGGCATAAGAATAGAGTTATAAAAAATAAGAAGATTGATAAAAAACATAACAAGAAAAAACTTGTACGCATTATATTGACATGATATTAATGGTTTGTAAAGCGTATCATACCATAGCCTGATCGAGGATCAATGCTAATTCAACATATTTATCAACAGCGCGTACATCTCTTTTAACCTTCCCTGTTGGTGGTCTTTTGCGATACTGTTTAAATCCCCACTCATGCATCCGTGTATTACCGCATGTATGTTTCGACTTTGTTTCAGAAAAATAGCGATAAATGACGTGCGGATGCCTTCTCTGATGGGTTGTAAAGTGATATATAACAAGATTGGAGTGAGAAATAGAGAGAGAGAAAGTGAAAAAATAAGTGTTAGTGTTAACCTTATTGTACCTCAGTTTTGAGCCACAATCCATCACTTACGGATAAATCGCCACCATAGAAGGGATGTATTACGAAAGTCTCATTTCCAAAATGTATTACTCCACTGAAACATTGAAATGTGAGAAATTATAAATTATGCCTTTTTTCTCAATTATTTCTAATTTCTCAAAAAAACAATAATTCATTTGAAACATAAGAAAAGATAAGAATTAAACATAAAATATTTAAAAAGAAACATTTTTGCACATTTGAACCACATTTTCTTTAATGATAAAGTGGAAGAAAAGAAGAAATCGATATAATAATGCACTCATTTAATGACTTTAATGTCTTTATATCTTTTAACTGATTTAATATAAAAGACTTGCAACAAATTGAGCTAATATTTTATATACAATATATAGGTGTATAGTTACATACCTGACTCCGTTGCAGGTCCTGAATGCAGCCACAGCTCCCGGATAGTCTCGTATTGTTCCATGATAGTAACAATGCTCTATTTCCTAAATGAAACCAAATATAAAGAAGCCATTAATAGCAAAATGAAATTCTAGCAGTTTTGTATTAAGAGATAAAATTTAGAAAAAAGGGAAGAAAATTATAGAGAAACAGTGAATACTGTTTTGAAGCAAAACTTTCTAAATTTAATGCAATTCTATCTGCATAATAATAGCAGTTAAAAGTTATGTTCTAACTTTCTTGAGCACATTAACAATTCTGTATAGCAATTTGCATAAATTAAACAGTCAAGTCGACACATTATACAACACTTTTGCTAAACTCTATGCCAGCAAACTGTTTATTGACAAATTAATTACTCAATAGCAACCAAAAAAGCTCTTTGTTATATCTTTTCGATTAACTTTTTCTAACAAATAAATTGTTTAGTGACTAAAATAATTGAAATATCTCTAAAGTTAAAATTTAAATAATATATATTTTATCAGAAATCACTTCAATCCCGACCAATATTTGTGTTGCTATGATCTATGCAATTGTCAGAGGTTGTACTTTACAGTGTGATACGATATTTTATACATAAATAGTTGCGCTTAGTTTGCAAATACGCTAATAAGAGTAACTGTTTCAGGATCTAACTTCAATCCAACTTATTTTCTTGTATAACTCTGGTATAAATGGTAACATATTTTCATGTATTAAAATAATTTCAAATGTGTTTTGAGTATTTTTCTTACAACTCAGAGACTCTAACATTGGAATTTTCTGAAATTCAATGTGGTTTTGATTATACGACTTCGCTTTCCTTTAAAATAGAAATAAGATAAGACTCGATCTTTTAGTAAAAAAAATGTAGAATAAGTTTTATGATGAGATTTTGAAGTATTTTTTGAAAAAAAATTTTATATTGAATATTTTCTTTACATAAAAAGGATTTAGAGTTTCTCTAAAGTTGTGTCCGTTTATGTTAAACGTTATTCTTATACATTCCATACCTGAGTTGATATTTGCTGTGCCCCTTCGGGCAAGAAATGCTTCTGTATTAAATTAGGTGCTAAGAGATGACTAAAATAGATTGAGATAAAAAAATTGAAGGCAAATCATTAGGAGACCGTTTTTTGGAAGCTAAAAAAATATTTACTTAAACAGTTACTAAAGATTGCTTACGTATTGAGCTCCAGTTCAAGGCGGAACTTATAATTAAAGGCTTTGATGAGCAAAGTTGTTTGATGAAAGTGTTTGCCTGTCTGCGATTGAGTAAAGAGAAAAATGATTAACTGACTTACAATATAATCAAATTTTGTTTCACATCCAGCAAAAAAAGTAATGAAGTTAGAGCTCTTTCGAAATCTTATTAGCATTTGATTTATTACCTTATTGGCACTGGCGTCTCGAGTTGATATACCAAGTTTCTGATGATACCTCACCTGAACCGGATAAATCACCTCAAAGAAGCGACTGGGGATGCTTGAGATAAGGCGCTCATTTTCTGGAAAAAGTCGCTTTAACCGTTCGGCCTCCGCTGTTATGCCATACATTCAATTGGGAAAAAGAGTAATGCGTTTAAAATTGGAGAGATTAACACAATGTGTGAGTTCAACACTTCTTTATAGTTATTGTCGTGAACATACAAAATTAATTTACATCAAATCGTAATTTATAATGTGAAAGGAGTGGTAATTCAAATGAATGCTAAACGAAAATTGCGATTTTTTGGAAATTGAAAAGAAGGGGAAAGAAAATGATTTCTTTATATTCAAGTTAGGAATAAAGAAACTTAAAGTATAGTAACTTATTCTACAGAAGTGAAAAATAGGTTTTATAAAATATCAGGAAAGGGAGAAAGAAAAGAGCAGAAGTGATGGATTGATTAGAAATTATGTAATTAGTTGAGAGTTCTCACCTAAATATGCACCTGATTTACAAATTATAATTATTGCGTTGAATGTGTTCGAGTAGGAGATAGTCGTGAGAAGAGAACACACAATACAATTATTATATGTTATATGCAGCCAAATAAAAGAAACTTGAGTTAGAATGAGGTAAAACAAAAATTGATTAATTATAGCAACTAATAATTGATGTTTATTAGCACTCAATAAATAATAGTATAGTAAGGGAAGAGAATTTTAAATAATTTCCATTTAAACGCAAACTCGAAAGTTTAAATAAATATCAACAAAAATCTAATCTTTAAATTAATTTTTTTAATAAATATGAAGCGCTATACCCAAGACTGTGAAAATGATTCCTCGTGTTATTTTAATAATAAAACTGTTATTCCTAATTAACTAACTATAAACAAAAACTCTTTTCCTTAAAGAAAGATCTTTAGAACACTTCTTAAGATGAGTTATCTATCGCTTGACGTCAAATGATTAAAGACACAGATTGAAAACTTCAACCGATAGGAAGAGAAATAGTGCGCATCATTATTCTTAATACTTTTGCTTAGAAATTAGATATTTTTAAATGAAAGTTTAAATTTTGTGAATTCCATGCGAAACTCCTAATAAATGAATTGAGCCAAAGATTTTCAATATTTGAAATAATATTCTGCATTTTTAGAATATTAAAGTTATAAATCTTCTAAATTTTAAATTAATATATTTTTACTAATAAAAATAGACTAACTTTATAAAGAACCAAATTTGATTGTAAGTGTTTGTGTTAGAATGGAATATGTATAGACAGAGCTTCAGGAATGATCTGGAGAACCCCTGAATAAACTTTCACTCCTGGCTCTCAGTTGTGGTCATTCCTTGATTTCGTGGAATTAATTAAATTTAGATAAAAATATGTAAACTTATTAAAATAAGTACCGGTACATGAAAAATGAAATTAAATGAAGTTAAATATATATTAGAGCATAGAAACTGTAAAAAAGTTAAAGAACGCAATCTTAATAAATCTTAAGCAATTTTTAAATTACACTGGATTCCCATCTTTAAAATTTTTTTTAAAGGCAAAAGCTCTGTAAATGCTATAACAATGCTTTAAGCTGTTTAAGTACAGTACAGTATTGTCTTCTAATTTTAAATTAATTTTCACTCTTTCAGTCAAAGAAATTACTGCTTTTCATTTTAAATTAAAAATATATTGAAAACAAATGACAGTCCAGCCTAGGAGTCGAACATGTGGAGTCGGAAATGGAGTCTTCCGATAACATTTAGGATATCTTAACAGTTTAACTACAGAGCAGTGATATGTTTTTAATATTAAGTTTCACCAATGCTCAATAGTGTCTTTTAAAATTAAATTTTTTTTATATTTCACGGATATTAGAGTTATAAATAAATTATTGATTTGCGAAGCAACGGGTGCAGTCTTGTACATTTAGAAAAATATAAAATTAAACTTTTCTCAACAATAAAAGTAAAAATAGCTTTTAATATTATTGAAAATAATGATAAATATATATAACGGCTATAAGTTTGGCCTTTAGTTTCAGTGCTCCTAGTTATCAAACATGCAAACTACGACTGAGCCATAGCCATGGCTCATGAACAACTGAACCTATAGCCATTGCACCTAATCGATTGAAACACCTGAACTGAGCTTTGAACCCAAATTCAGCTGATTCTTTATATAGTACCCTTACATAAGTAGTTGAAAATAAATTACTGGTAAAGCTTGTGTCACAGAATCCTTTTGTAAGAATATTTCAATTTTCAGCCATAATTAAAGGAATACATTTTTAAGACCTGTCAAATCTTAACAAACACAAATATAGTGGCATCGGTTAATCTGTACCA